>JBBPOC010000004.1:0-71630 GCA_038091235.1 Tylopilus rubrobrunneus | reverse complement strand
CTTCCAGGGCGACTCTTGTCCCTGCGAAGTGTACGGGAACGGTGTCTAACGAAGTCTAAGCGATAGAAAATAAACCTGGGTCCACATGGAGAGATACGAAGTTCGTCTAGCAACGGTCTAGACCGGCAACAGTACTGCAAATGGTTATACGACGACAGGGACGACCAAACGAAGTAAGAAGAAGGGAAAGCCAGATCGATACGGAGTGTTAGAAGTTGGTCTGGGGAACCCGGACCAAGACAGATGACGCGGACCGGACACGGATACAACGGACTGACCTGGATTGCACCATGGATAGACATGGACCTGGATATGACTCTTGATGATGATGAACCCGGATCTGAAAAGCTGCAAAAAGGGGGTATACAACCGTAGAGAGCGTCGAGCTCCTACAACACATGGGTTGGCGATTATAGATGTGTAGTGCCGTTTCAACAGTGTCTTGCCAGAAAAATTCTGAAAGACATGAATGCTGTTGAAGTGCTTCTGCTTTCTCCAAGATGGTCCGATTGAACCGTTCTGCTCGACCATTTTGTTGTGGTGTATGAGGTACAGTCTTTTGATGTTGAATGCCTTGAGACGTGAGGAACGCCTGAAAGTCATTCGACATATACTCTCCTCCTCGATCCAAACGGAGAGAGGCAAGAGACTATCCAGACTGGCGCTCCATCCACTCAACAAGGCCTTTGAAGTGAGTGTAAACCTCAGCCTTGGTGCGAATGAAAGTGAAAAGAGCGAAGGCAGAGCAATCGTCAATGAAAGTAAGGATGTACCAGGCATGAACCCGGGATTCGCAGGGCATCTTGACCAGGTCAGAATGAACAAGGCCAAGAATGCGAGAAGAACGTGAAGCGGAAGCCGGAAAGGGACACTCATGCATCTTCCCAAGAGCGCAGCCTTTACAAGGGAGGCGAGAGGGAGGGGCAAGAATTCGAGATAGGCCAGAAGTATGAGTCTGAGCATGTCATAAGGCATTGGTGGAACAGTGTCCAAGCTGTTGATGCCAAAGTTCGTAGGAATCCTGTTCCTGCAAGGAGTTGATATTCGACGTTTCCGGAGTGATCAGAGAGGACTGAAACCAGTGAAGAATATTGCTAGGTGATGAGGCAGATGCCCGGATCACTAAGCATCCTTGCTTGTTCCAAATCTTGGTCTGTTTATCGATGGTAATCTTGTAACCTTCCTTTGTAAGTCTGTTGGTGGAAAGCAAGCGGTGAGCTGCTTCTGCAGAATACCAACATCCTGTTAAAACAATAGGAGTAGGTTTGATGTCACTAAAAGGTTGTTGTAAAATGATGGTTCCAGGACCATGCATTTCAATGGATTTTCCATTGGCAACCTTGGCATATCATTTTTCATTTCCTAAATCTGAAAAATCTTCTAAGTACGGAGTTATATGATCCGTACATCCACTGTCAACAAGCCAGTGGTTTCTGTAGAAGTCATTCTGTGCAATCTCAGATCCGACCATATAGCAGTAAGAAGAGAAGTCCTCATTATAGAGGTCATTTCCATAATTATTATTCCAATCATCATAATCTGGTATAAAACCATCGGGTGTGGTAGCAAAAGAAACAGACAAGTGTTTCCACGTTCTGTCTGCTCTTCTCTGTTGGTCTCCATAGAAGGACTCTACTTCCTTGTCCTTCTTGGGTTTCCACCTCGACTTTTCCTTTCTAGTCGAGCAGTTCAATGACTGTGGAATGTGTTCATCAGATTTGGCTTTAATCTGTGAACCGGATGGTGTGTTACAGCTTTCAAAAGGGGCTGTAGAAGGTCCCATGATATCCATTCCTGAATCCTCCATATCCATCTGGGTGGCCCAGTTGAACGTGATGTCGTTGGACACGTCTTGTGGAACATCAAGAGTATGAGAGGTTCCTGGCCAGTGAATGGCTTCTTGTTGCCATCCAGCGTTAGCAATGGTGTAGCTTCCACCATCACTTCCCTCATTAAGCTCCGTGATATATGCGAGCCTCTGTTCTTTGTCAATGATGCCAGTCATTTCGGCATCGAACAGGTATGCATGTTCGTCACCATCAGTGACATTAGCACAACCTTTCCCTTTTCTCTTGTCCTGACCTGCTTTGAAGTGGCCATAAGCAGGTGTAGTGGTGTTAGAACCACCTCTTCCTCGACCTCTGTTTCCTCCTCCATGACCACAGCCTCGAGAGTTCCCGCGTCCTCTCTGAGGAGCGTTTCCTCTCGGTACTTCACAATCTCCTCCTCCTTGGTAGGATTGTGGAGAGTGGTAACCATAGTTGTTCGAAGGGTGAGGCTGCCACTGTCCTCGTGGCGGCCATTGGCTGATATGAATGAGGGAGTTTGGCCATGAGGACCATGGCTTTGAGTTGTTCCTGGAGTTCTCCTCCAGTGGAATCAATCTGTTGGTAAAAAGACTGGAGAGATTCTCCCACAGTCCTTGTCTTTGTTTCGCCAGTGACAGGGCTTGGCGCAAAAACGGTAGTCAAGCATTTGCTTGAACAGATGATAGATTCCGGCAGCTCTGATGGTGCCATACATGTTTTGGAGCATCAAGAAGAATGCTCGAGCAAGGGATGGACGTGCGTTTGCTGTGACAGCAGGTTGTCCACCAGCAGCAGCAACAGCAGGCTGAGGGACATAGTCCCATAGCAAGCCTCTGAATGTCAGGAGTGGTTGTCATGACCAGGAAGCCCATGATCTTTTGATCCATGGTGAGCCACAGTGCTTGGTCATCAGCACCTTGGGCATTGTAGAGGAAGGTTCCATCTACATACTTCCATCCATCCAACATGGACAGTGGAGCGCGAATGCCAACAACCCAATTGGCCCAGTCATCAGTCCCAGAGAGACATGGGAGATGGGAGTAGGTGGAGTTATCGATTTTGAAAGCGTTAGGGAGGATGGTTGCCATTGTTTATAGAAAGAGTATCTGCTCAAATGGATCAGATGAGATCATTGGTATGGTGAAGAATGATAAATCAAAGGAAGATTCTCCTGCTGCAACAGGAATAGGCTGTCGTTTTCTCTGGATCCAACCTGCAATCCGGTTCCTTGTCTGAGTTTGTCGAGAACCCAGATTTTTATTAAGCCATAAGGCCTCTCTATCCGCTTTGGAAGGTGGTGAGATTTTTACTAAGCCATATGAATCCACGTCTGTGGTTTTCATGGCCTCGAGACTATTGAACCGAAGAAGTTCAAAGTAGTGCGGATTAGGCACTGCATTTTTTCCCATGTCAACATGAGGAATAAGAGCCTTGGATGTATTTATACAAGGAAGGATACCGGAATATGAGTACAAGTGTTTCCAAGAAAGACCAGACCTATACAACCCATAGTTGTCTCCTTCATATGACTCTTGCCTGTCTTTGGCGTAATGACCTCCTAGGTGACATGGCATAGGCCACTGCCATGGAATTTCTCCCTTGAGTTTGTCTATTCCTAACAGGTCCAACCTCCACTTGTATATCCGGAAGTAGGACTTGTTCTTCCTCTTCTTTAACTTGTCCTCTATCAGACAATTCTCTATCTCCTCGGTTGTCAGTGTTGCATGAGGTTGAAGCGATGGATGCATCATCGGGGATGGGAGTTCCATTATTGACGTTACCTATCTCATAATTGTGAGTGAGGTATTGAGGCATGTTGGAATATTCGACGGAGGAGGGAGTGGCTGCGAGACGATACATGTTGACTGTGGCATCATACATGTCAGGGTCGATGAGGAGAAGTTGAAACACTCTATGTCCAGGATTGGACTTGTGGAATCTTGCATGCTGTTTTCTGTCAAAATCCTCATTCCACTCACGTATGGTTGGAATCCCATAGTTGATATCCCATGGGAGCTCGACGTCATTTGGTTTCATCGAGAAAAGAAGATCTTTAGTCGATGAGGTATAAGGGAAATGATTTCCCCTCAAGAGTTCATACCCTTGGAAATGAATGAGAGCGTTGGGAGTGGAGTCATAGGTGGCAGAAGGGAATGCCCATCCAGCAGAGCTGTAGATGGAAAAGATTGATTCATTGTGATTGGCATATGCGAATGTGAACATGGAATTATGGATGTTCATCGCGGCTTCTGGACCAATGCAGACAGGATAAGTGAGGCAGGCAGATTCGAGTGGCATAAAGAAGTGTTGTTCAACATGAACAGGAAGGGAATGGTGATAGTAATACACAGGATAATCGTCGTCAAATTCAGGGATGTATTCGCAGAGTGGCTCATAGATATCGAGAGTGGGGAAGATAGCATAAAAGGGAGAGTTGAAGAGCCAAGTTAAATATTGGTTATAACCGGCATAATGACCCCAGAAAGGATCATTCTCGTCCAGGGTATCCGCTGGGATCATCAACTGAGTCCCATTGAGGATAAAAGTCGCCTGGGAGAAAGGGTTCGGGTGATCCTGGGAGAAGGGGTCCTCCTTCGATGACTTCCCACTGATGGGAGCTGAGTGAAATTGAGTGGGGAAGGCCATACTGAATTTGACGAAGATATAATAATCCTGGTATAAGACGAGGTGATGGAGATGATGACGAGTCGGAGTTGATGAGGGTAGGAGATGAGGGAGTAGGAGGAAGTGTGGGTGAAGGAGAGCAAGTAATGGGTGGAGAGTATCCAATAGGGATCTCTGCGTGTCCTATAGCACCTTCTGGTTGAACGAAAGATTCATTAGGAAAGAGGTTCCTATAACGATCTTTGGGATCATCGATGATGTTGTAAGGATCAATGAAGAAGGAAAAGATAAATCCACAATGGCAGATCTCGTTACTCTCGCAGAGATGGAGGCAATGGGGACACGGAGTTTCGAGGTAGTGTAAGTGGCCTTGAATAAGACAAGTCGAGGTGACTCGTCCCTGCAGTTGTGCAGCAGGGAAATAGAAACGTTCTGAAGGTGAACTTCTATGAACCAGTGATAAGGCCTCTCGATTTGTTACGTGGCATATAGCCTGCATAATTGAGGAAATAATATCGTCAGTTAAGCCTTCACCATGGTGACACAGATACCAAAGATGACCAAGAGCTGCTCTCAGCTCCTTGTGCATGACAGATGTACTAGTAAGCCATCGGTAATGACAGGCTACTTGTCAAGGTGGGGCTCATAACCTGATGAAGTGCAATAACTCTGATAGGCACAGGCGCAACGAAGGGATGAAACTAGTGTAGGAGACTTACACTAGGGTGAGGGACTGAGAGGAGCGAATAGTGGAAGTAGCAATCAGAGTGCCAGTGTGAAAGCAACTTATTGTCTCTGGGAATAAGTCCCAGTTTATATACCTCTACAGTGTGTTTGTATCTATTATGATTACTGTAGGTAAAAGGAAATGTTCTAGAACATGATCAAAGATCATGTGATAGGACTATTGTTATCGTCCAATGATGATATGGACCTTATCTATGATATCATATGATAAGAGATAGCTGACTTATATGATAAGTAAAAGAGATATTGTAATGAGAGAAGAAAGATAAGAAGAGTCTAGACCTTTTTTCCAGAAATGGTAGCTTAGTAATAGAATTCCAGAAATAGAATACTACCGTTTCAACACTTATCTCTGACATCATTGGACTAGACCATGATGTCATCATTTACTCAACTGGCCCTTATGCTTATCACTTACATGTAAATGACACCATTGTTCCATTATGTTCTTCCTCCTTCTATGCTTACATGTTGTCATCATCACTTCTCCTTTTAGTATTCCTTCCATACTTAGACATGGTCCATGTGCAGCTACCCTACATATAAGTAGACCTCCATTGTATTAGTGTTTCCCATTCTAGATCTACACAATTCACCGTTGCTTAGGCTTAGCTTCATCCAAGGCCTGATTCCTTCAGCCCTTGAGTAGTTGTTTGTGCCTACTATTGAGTGGCACTCTCTTTGTTTTCTGCTCTAGTTGATATAGCATAACATGTAACATAGTGGAAGTCCAGAGGTTGGAGGTGAACTTCTAAGTGAGAATGCATTAGAGTTCAAGGTGAGGGAGCCAGAGATGGTTCTGGAGGGTCAAAGTTAGAATAGTATATAACAGACCCAAACTAAAGCAGAAAGTGCCACTTGAATAGCAATGATGCTAACAACCAACAAGGGAATAATTCTGCACATGGGCAGAAGATCTTAACACACAGTCAGAAAGATGTCTACTCAGTCCTAAGGACAGAGTTTTATAGTCTGGGCATACCCTCAACTGTACAGCCATACATTGGAAATGGTAGTAAAGAAAAACTTCCAGGGCACTTGGTGTCCCTGTGAAGTGTTAGAAAATACTCTCTAGTGATGTGAAAGGTATCTAGGGCTGTAACTGGAATAAAGGATAGTTGTAGTAAGGTCATATGAAAGAGGAATCCACCCATTCGAGTCAATCTGACCATGATTTAGGGCCTATGGTTGTAAAGAGGTACTTGTTCACTTTCTAGGAGCATCTGCAGCATCTTCAAACATGTCCCATCAAGTCTGCTATCCATCTGAGCATAGTCTGTCTCCTTTTAGTATGTATTCATGTTATCTGTTCTGTGCCTGTGCCATCTGTGCTGGCTGGATTCAAACTAACTATTCTTATAACATTTCCAATCCACCTTCATGACACATCTTTCACCTTAATTGGACATTATATGTCTTCACTAGTCACTGGTTGCAGCTCTTATAGTAGTCAAATGGTTAGTGGACAAGTCTTGTTGTTCTAGACCAAGTGGACTTGCCAGATTCCCAGTATTGAAAAGGTGAGGGTGCCTTGCCATGTGGGCAATGCTTACCATTTTGAATACACTGTTGTTCTTCCCAATGCTTCACTTAGCCATAGAGGGTTAATGTGCTTTTTCATCACAGCTTTTATTTTCCATTTGATATCTACCTGTTTAGGACAATTCCTAGCTAGTATAAAGCTTATGTTGTATGTATAATAAGGTTACTCACCTTCATCATCATTATCATTCCGTTCATCTTGCTCTATTCCAGATCTTGTTGCAATCTGGAACCTTGCATTCACTTTCCATTCCATATAACAGATTGAACAGATCACATTGCACCTACTTTGGATCTATTTGTGTTTTACTTTGTTGGTCTTTGCTACCCCTTCCCACTACACACATCCTTTCAAGAACCCTTGAGATGGGTCTTACACTTACACCCACCTTCTCATATCCTTTGGTTACACCTAGGATTTTTACTCTCATACTAATTGTTATTACAACTGGAGCTCACCATAAGGGATTCTAATAGGTTTGTTGAGAATATTGCTTAGACCTATCTCAGAGTGCTTAGAAATCAATGATTTCTGAGTCCTCATTGACTTCTGCTATCTAGATATCTCTCAATCTGAGTTATTCATTCTAGTTACTCCAGAAAGAGCTCACCATCTCCATTTGTCATCACCCTCTGAGTTAACTGACATATCCTTTACATTCAAAGGACTTGCTCAGTCAACACCAAACCTGTTATGATAGTCTGGAGGATGCTCTGAACTATAAACTGTTTATCTTATCATTTGGAATGTGTCTTTTGCCCTATGAGCATTGATCCCTTATCACTCATTGTCTCTTATTCACTGTATTCCTGTATTCTCTACTACCATTCATCATGTCTGCACTCGTTTCAAGACCTTCTATTACTCTAGAATCCTATTTACATGCTGGACTGTTGTTCTCCCAATGTCATCACTTGTTCCTCTTCACCTTCAAAAGTCTTCAACTTTCCAACCTCTGTTCTTCCTTCTCTTCCTTGTTTTCTTAGGCCTGGATTTTCTTTGGACCCATCAGACTTAACATCCTTTAGGTCTCTTTCTTTACCAACTCCTCCTGAGTCTCTTTAGGAACAGACTATTTATTCCCTTAGATCACTGGCACTTATCCTTTTGTTAGGACTTGTTCATTCAAGGTCACTGACTATTATTTAATTGGAGCCCACTGTGAGGGACTCTTCAGAGTTAACAAGAAGAATGCTTTAACCTAACCCACAACACATGGTGCTTGAACAGCTTTATGCATAGTTCCAAAAACTCAATCTTTCTGAAAACTTCAATTTCTTGATACCTGTTACTCCTGACAGGACCCATTATACTTGGATAGGAATGCCAGACAGTTTTGGAACATTTCTCTTCATTACAGAATCACCTGTGCTAACATCTCTGAGTCATCAGTCACCTGTCATTCCATTGTATTTTCCTATAGTCTTTGACTAGCTTCATATATCTCAGGAGTCAAACCCATTTGATCCCATCTCAGCTTACTTGCAGTTCCAGGAGAATTTTTCTAGTCCTCTTCTTGATAACCATATCTACCTGAACCCAATCCATTGGGAGAATCATCTCCCCTTTTGCTTCTTACACCACTATTGTTACCTTTCTCCTCTCAAGTCTTACCTCTTGATCTGCTACCAGCTCCATCATGCTCATCACTTTTCCTGACATCCTTACTACATTCTAGTCTGCTCTGCTCTGCTGCCAAGTCCTCCTCAGATGATTTGCTATGCATTGCCAAGGTTCCATCAATATTCTTGCTATTATCTATGATAGTCTTTCCTTATCTGTCACTATCCAGTGCTGTTCCTCTATTACTTTCTGCACCTATGTATCCTCATGCTTCTCCTGTTCCAGTGGATCCTACCACTTATCAACAATCATCCTAACCCTCTTCCTGTTATGGCTAACCAAAGATTTCAGATGCCCCTACAGGATACCCAAAATGCTTCCAAGTTTGACGGTAAGACTCCTGCACAGCTTCTATACTATCTAGAGGACATTGAGTTCCTTGGGGCCACTGCTGGACTTGTGAACAATGCCAAGATCAAAGCTGCAATCTGCTATGTGGACCTCAATGAAGCAGAACTCTGGAAAACCTTGTTTTCTGCTTTTGCTAATTTGGCGGTATGAGTAACTTTCATCACTGCAGTCAAAGAGCTCTATCCAGGCTGTGAAGGTACCAATAAGTATTGTCACACTAACCTTCAATATCTTGTAGAAAACTATAAGTCTAAAAGCCTATGCGAAACTAAGAAGACTTGGTAGAGTACCAGAGGAAGTTTATAAAAGTGGCATTTCATCTTCTCACTGCTCAAAAGCTATCTGAGATGGAGCAGAACTCCCTGTCACTAGCCCCTGATCATGAAGCCAGATCTTCATTTGGATAATCCTTATCCCATTGAGGACATGGTCGCTGTGACTAAGTTTCTTTTTACTGGCTCTGCTCTTCATTCCTTTTATTCATTAATGCCAGTGCTGCTAGCTTCTTCGACTGGTGGGTAATCTTTTTGTCCTGCAAGGGCACCAGTAGTCACAGCTCCCACAGCTACTTCACCCAGAATCCTTTCCACAATGTCTGTAGCTCCACTTGGGGCTACTGCCAGTATACTTGCAATACTGAAGCATGAGGTTTGTACTCATGTCTGGAATGGTTACTGTACTTTCTACAACCTGCCTGGACATTTTATTCTGGAGTGTCCTCATATGCAAAAGTATCTCACCACTGGAAAAATCATCCAAAATACTGATAATTGATTGTATCTGCCTGGTGGCAGATGAATTCTTTGTATAGTAGGTCTCAAATATCTAAAGGACATATTGGACTATCTTTAGGGGGCACAGATCCTTGAGACTTCTGTTTGCATATCTGTTTCCACTTTTGTCAATAACATTCCTCCACATATGACAGCAGGCATTTTTTCCTTATCTTATCCTACTAATACAATTCCTGATATTGGACCTTTTGCATTTTTCATGGCAGAAGAGAAGTCAGGTACATACCACCTGCTTATACTAACCCAAAGTTTCAACCTTACTTTGCTCAGGCATGGGCTAACTTTAAGGCTGACAAAAAAGTGGCTAACGATAAAAAAGGAAAAAGAGTCCAATTTGATGGCATTGAAGTTCTGTCTCAGAAGTCCAGTTGTTCAGACCTGAGATCAGTGACTGTCTCTAAGGAGATATTATCAAGAAGCTTCAAGATCCTCTAGTGCTCCTGCATGTCCTCCTACCCCACCTGTCATTGCTGTAAAGTCTCCTGTACCTGCTTCATCTTTTTTGCAACCTGCTTCTTTTCCTTCAAAACTTGCTAGAACATCCATATCATCAGGCAGTGCTCCTGTCCAAGCCCCAAATGCTAACCCCACTCCTTTTCCTGCTTTGCAAGAACAGTATAGATATTTCTTCCCACTAAAAGATGAGTCTGCTCTAAAGAGAGTTCTGGATAAGGTATTACAAACCAGTATATCTGTTCTAGTTAAAGGCCTCTTTGCAGTTGCCCTTGAGTTTCAGAAGCAATTCTGCAAGCTCACAGCTGTCAAACATTTTCCATCAGCTAACTATGTACAGGTCAACAAACTGTCTGAAAGAGATCTGAACTCCATTGAAAACCAATGGGGTGACATTATCCTGCACAAGGACAATGGCCTCATCATTGTGCATCACAGCATACCTCTTCATAGCATTAATGCAATGGTCAGAGGAACAAACCATATTATATGCTGTGTTGTGGACTCAGGATCCAAGATTGTAGTCATGATTTGGTGAGGAGTGCTGATGCTGCTGCATCTATTTTCAACTGCTGGTATTTGAGAGCATGTCCCATGTTGATAGGACTATGGGCACAGCAGTGGATGCAGCTGATGTGATTGCCTGGAAGCCTTGGCCTGACATGTGGGGCTAAGTCAGGTGAAAGAAACTTAAAATGATAGTTTCAAAATGAGACAGGAGAAGACATCAAGGGCAGTGACAGCCTGGGAGTGGGAAGTGATGTTGATTGTTAGATTCCAGTGAGTCTGCTTCGACTTGGTTATTTGCATGCTATTTTCACATAGGGCTCATAACCTAATGAAAGACAACTAAGATACATGTTAGTGAGTAGACTAGGAAAGAATATGTAAGTGCATACCTCAGTTGAGAACATAGAATGACTGAGGAATGTGCAGGACAGTGCAGGAAAGTAAGTAGCAAGCATTGTGGGAAGATTGTACTAAAAGGGTAAGCTAGTTGTGTATGGTATGAAAAGGTGGCATATCTCAACATGGTGGTTCTTTGCTGGACTACTGGAGGATCATATATCCTGGCAGAGTTGGATGGTGCAGTTTGAAAGCTATGTTATGCAGCATTTCACCTGTTTCCATATTACTCAGGATTCCATACTTGCACCCCTATTATTGTCCTAACTGGGCTTGATGATGAAGATCTGGACAAGTTGGTAGGAGAAGAAGTCAAAGAGCCTGATGATGAAAATCAGAACCTAGTTATTTCAACTGGTGTCCACTATACTTCAAATAACTAGTCTTCTTCAGCTACATAACTTCATTTTAGCCTGGGATTAGTCCAGTGATATTGGTATCACCTAGGAATTTGTCTGGTAACACACTGCTCTCTCAATGAACAAGGAAAACACTCATAAAACAGAACACAAAAGTCTGAAAAAATGAAATAGCATACAAAAACACATCTTCTACTATCTACCAACCCTGCTCATATGGCAGTACTAGTAAGAAGATCACCTGTAACTTAGATGATGGATCTAGCTGATTGATGCTGCCCATGCCACAGGTGAGCAGGTCAAGGCCACAGAGGTGCCAAAGGCACAACAAGGGTGATGGTTGCAGAAGAGATGAATAGTAGATGAAGAGGATGGAACAGATGTACAGAGGAAAGCATCAAAGAGATGGAGGTGCAATGAGGATGGCACTGTGAACTGTGACAAACCAGTAAGCATGAGGCTTTCCACAATTAGATATTGGTGGCTAAATTACTTACATTTCAGATTCATGATACAGAAAATATGGCTAGAGAAGCCAGGAGTAGCAACAAAGGTGAAAGGTGAGCGAATTGAGATGGTATGAGCATGCTGGGTATTGGGATGAGTAGGAAGAGAAAAGGGTCCTGAAATGGCAAGTTGCCTGAAAGGTTTGTCAGCACAGCTCAATGTGGTACTTGATTGAGAGGCCCATGCATGTGTTCCCATGCAACTCATCACAGCCCTTTTCCACAGGCCCAGCAAGAGAACTGCAACAACTCTGGCTGCTAATGTCACTGGCGCCAATAGATCATGACTGTTGGGATTTTTGCCAAACTGGCAGGCAGACCAGCTTCACAGCATTTCAGCTCCTAAAAAGACACTCTGAGCCCATAATGTCCAGCAACAAACAGGTATGGCACCATATCTAATTTTTCTAATCTGAAACTCTTGCATCTGCATCTCAGTAATCTGCACTGCCTAATTTTTCTGCAAAAAGGTCATGGTACACACTTACTTTTGTTCAAGGTTGCACTGAAATCACACTAGGTTAACATGTCCTTAATATACTACTATGGAGGTTTAGTTGACAAAGAGGATGAAGAAGATAATCAGGATGTCCCACCTCCCTCTCAGCCCAAGGGACATGCTCTTGTGCGACGTTCTGACAGCCCACCACAAGACCAATCAAGCTCCATGAAAATGTCCCACCCATCCACAGCTACCAACTTGCATATACAAGATGAAAACACCACTGATAGGACCCATGATACTGACATTGTAAGCAATGACACATGATACCTTACAATGACTGCATGCTCTGCAGACACCAACAAATTCCACATCTCATCCACCCAGGTCAGGGCTGTGTCAATCACATGGGAATGCTGGTGATAGCTGAGAACAAACTGGTGGCTGAAGCATATCCACCTGCACAGTAAGTGCTAAATCTTATGCCCACATCAATAAGCATGACCAGCTGTCTCACTTGCATATACTTACCATGTGCTATGTAGCCATCTCATGATGCCTCATCTTCCCCCCAGCTCATGAAGATTCCAGAGTCCCACAATACCTCTTACCTCACAGAGAATTGGCATACCAAGTGGATCCATGCACAGTGCAAGCCCCGTGGTATGCAAGTTGAGCTTATTGATTGGTGCGATGGGATGCCAGGGTATAGGTGCTGATTATTTTCTTGATTTCATACTGATCATGTGGTCAGACATCACATGATCCACACTCCTCAACAGGAAAAGGGAAAACAAGCCTCTGTGAAAATGGAATGCCACATAGTGGAAAAGATGGCCTGAGTGCTGCCTGCACAGCTAATGCCTTATGGGGCTTGTGATCCATGCCTATCAATGTAAGCAATCATCTGTTTCCATGTTCAACATTAAATGCTTCCTAGAACCTGATTACTGTAAGTGAAAATGAATATACTACTCATGGTGCTAACTATTTTAAGCTTGAGCAAAAGCAGCAAAGTGGTGTTCAGAAATTGTGAAAAAGGCACTTCTCACTGTGAGTAATTTTTTTTTACTCAGTATGAGAAGCTAGCAACTCAGAGAGGGTGATTGGATTATGTTGCTTGGGCTGTCCCCAAAAATCAGTTCATTGTAAACCAACACTCTCAGAGGATTATCATCCCACTGGAAATTTTTCCTTACATGTGGAAGGAAGTAACAGGAACTGGAGACAGTCTCATAAGTTCATCTTTTCAATGGATATGACTGGTTGCAGGATTCACTCAAACAAAGAGACATATGGTACTAGACTAGATGTGATCTATAATATGCGGTTTACCCTGAAAGCATACCAAACACATGCAGGATGAATGCAATGCAAAAGTGTAGCACAACGCATCACAAACAAAGGCATACATGATGACTTTCAAGTTGTTGATGTTGTTGTTAGTCTGGTGATCAGACTGTTTATGAGGCAAGCTGTCAATAGATGGTCTGGTCACCAGACTACCTGATTGAAGGCTGATTTATCCAAGAGTGATTGTGGCAACGGTTTGGTTGTTTCAGTTGATTCTAGCAGGCTACTACTAATCACACCATTTCCCCATGTTTTCTTGGAGTGTCTGGTTTAGACCTTGCGCACTATGGACAGGTTTGGCTGAGATAAGTAGTTGTGCATTTGGGGTTCAAATATTCAAGTTCTCCTTGGTTGCTATATTTAACCATCACACTCACCCCACCAGCTTTGCTGCCTATCAAGTTGAAACATTTTGGATCCAGTCATGCCATGGCCCAAGTTATGGCAAAGCTGGCCTACCAGTCCATTCAGGTCCATTTCTGGACAGCTTTCACACTCCCTTGTCAGGATCAAGATTAACCAGCTACTGATTATAGGCAACAAATTCCATTAGGCCTTAAACTTCCAACGTGTCAGCCTATCACTTGAAGTAAATGCATTGCGTGGGAAATTTTATTGGCTTATGTACCCTTCTTTGTTGTTTCTGATGGGCTAGCATTCACCATACCACTGCTTATCAATGAGCAATCCTCTGGCTCTTTGTTTTTGGATGTGCGGAAGAGGTTTTTCTGACCATGGCTTTGTCAAAGCATTCCCAGATATCCCCATTCAGAAAATATGAAAGGAAATTTGTTAATCAACCAAGCTGCAATGTGCTGAGGATGCTGTGCATCTGTACAAGGTCCCAAACACATATGCCCTGAAGCTTTCAGAAGACAACTATCCTGCTATTCTGAAAACATTGTCTATCTCTCAGTTAGGCCACACCATGTGAGGATCACAAACATTGTCATTGGCATTTGGACCAAAGATAGAGGACCATCATTTACACCTTACCGTTGGTATGTCTGCAGTTTATGTCTAATCCAGCCTTTATTTCAGAAGTAATCATTATGTGCCAGGTCTGACATACCAGTATCACGATGGGGTTCATTGAACTATTAAGAAGCAATCCATTATATGCCCTCCTCCCTAGGGCCATGGAATTATGGCTGGACCTTGGTGCTCTCAGTGTCAGGGGACTAGAGCTCTACACAATCTCCTACAGCAGGAATAATGAACTGCAAAAGATTCTCAACCATAAAGGAGAGGATGTTGCTGTCCCTTTGGACCAAGTTGTGCAGATGCAATCTGATAACCTTCCCTTTTCTTCCAAGTTAAATATCATAATTGAGAAGGCTAGTGACCCCTTCAAGTACGTTTCTGCATGCTTGCACCCGCAGTCCACTTGTGCTGATTCACAAATTACAGTGTCCTGGCAGCCTTTCTCTATTATGTGTATCCCATACCCATGCAGAATTCAAGATGAGTGCCAATGGTTCCTGCAAAATAACCCAGCTGACCTGCTGCCCTCTCAAAGTGGTGTGCCTGTGAAATTCCATGACTGGCAGAATCAGCCAGCCAAAGCAATTCCCTGTGGATGCCCTCGGGAAACTGAAGACCACATTCCCACTGGCTTGCTTCACCCTGTCTTTGGCGAATTCATTGATAACAGTGAGAGCATGAAAACAACTCCAAGAGAGAATCAACTCATGCATATTTGCTGGGGTCACGAGTTGCTGGATGCTGCGGATGGTGCAAAAATGCTGCAGAGGTCTGCAAAAGCCTAAATAAGCTGCAGGATGGGTCAATTATGCATTTCACAACACTTGGATGTTCCCAAATCATCGTGCATTCGTGGCATTTTCAGTGCATCTGGCAAAGGAAGGGGTACCCACCACATTCCCGTTAGACATGATTGAAGTAGCCAAGGTGAGCAAAAATGACAACACACTGGTTAAAGGTTGAGCTGATCAATGCTATGACCAAAGTCCCACACGGGCAAAGAGCTCGCCCATGCATTCCATGACATCCTGGAAGAATATGGCCAATCACAGAAGGTGAGTACACATACGAGACATGAATGACAACTTAAACATACCTTTCAATCCAACCAGATTCTGTCTGTGACATGCAACAATGCAAGCAACAACGATATGATGATTGATCACCTCATGGAACTCATTCCAACCTTTGATGGGGAGTCCAATCACATGTGCTGCTTTCTCCACATTGTGAACCTTGTGGCAAAGACAGTAATATGTATGTTTGACATGAAAAAGAAGGAAGTCAACAAAATGCTTGTGAGTGGTGAAACAGTGGCAAGTGGCAAATGGCCTGAATTGGATGAGCTGTTGAAGCAAGACGAGGAGACCAAGACTGCTGTTATAACTGACAATGAACACGATGAGATGGACAATGACAAAGGCTGGGTCGACAAGGTTGAGTATTTGACTGCAATGGAAAGAAGAATGCTGCATGAGAGTTTAGCACCACTGAAGTTAGCGATCACAAAGGTCAGCATAGTGTTGCAGATGTACCTCCATGCTCACCACCCATTGCAGATCTGGAAACTTGCATTCAAGATAATCAACTCAACCACTGTGCTCTTACCTGCTTGGAAGCAAATCTTGCAAGATCTGAAGGAGATTGTGACCCTCTTGCCACGTGATGTTGCAACAAGATGGAATTCGACTTATGACATGCTTGAATATGTACTTGTGCATTGCGAGGCGATCGACACTATCACCTGGCAATAGGACTTGCGGAGATTTAAGCTTGGGGATGAGGACTGGCAGGTACTCGAGCAATTGTGCGATGTCTTGAAGGTGGGAGGGCCAAGTGACTGTGTAACCCAGCACTACCAAATATTGCTAATTGAGTAATAGGTTCTCAAGGACGCCACCCTATACTTTGCTCATGCTATGCCCAACCTCCTCCTGACAGCTACCCCAGCAATGGACCTTATCAATGAAGTCCTGACCATCAAATCTCATACCACAGCCCTCTTGCCTGCTATCTGTGCCTCTGCTCATCTTGTGAAGAAGACACTTGACCATTACTATGAGTTTACTGATGGGTCAACAGTGTATTGGATTGCAATGGGTATGTTCTATCATCTAGCCTTCCCACAGTCAAAGCTGACCACTCTTTGTCGGTCTTACATCCCCGCCACAAGCTCTAGTACTTCAAGACTGCTTGTTGGGAGAGTGCGTGGATCAAGACTGCCAAGACTCTTATTCATGAAGAATTTGACAGCAAATACCTCACAATAGAATCAAATGCAACCCCAGATCGCACAGTACCTTCAAGTTCCAAGTTATCTGCAGTCATAAGGCAATCAAAGGTGCGTGTATGAATTTGTATGGATCATTCTGTTGCTGACATGCCACATTTACATTGAAGAACATGTTCAACAACCTAGCTGCTCTGGCCTCCCAAGCAAACAAACTTGAGCTACCAGCTAGCTGAACTTGACAGAACTCTATTAGCTCACGCTATAACCACTTTTAGAGTTATTCCCTATATACAGTGCAAATCACTACACACCCTTAGCACTACTGAAAACATTGATAGCAAGAATAGTCTATCCAATGAAGATTACTCTGACCTCAAGTGAAATCTTGTTAAACTACCCTGAACAACATACACTTCCAGATCTCATTGCTAACCCACCAGACAATCAATCAGACACTAAGAAGGAACATCAAGCTAATCTGAGCACAGTGGGATACTTACTTCAAAGTTGAACTAAGTACCACACAAAGTGCATTACATACAGCTACATACCATTGGCTAGCACACTTAAGCATAGCCTACCCATTATGCATACTCTCACCTATCACTACTCCACAATGTGGAAGGAATACTATTGTAATCTCTAGGCCAAGCACTACTGAAGCAACTATCATACTTCCTAGTATAGCTTGCTCAAATTGCAATAGCAGGTGAGAAGACATTGACACCCTCTATCCACTAGCAGATCCGGTAGGAGTATCCATAGTGGGGTATGTCTCCATTGTTGGTTTGGAACTGGATTTGTTTGGGGCAGTGGGAGTTCCTGGGCTTGTTGCTGCACCAGAAATAGTGCTGCACCCTGAAACATTGCTAGGTTTGGCACTGTGTTTCCTGGTGCTCCAGTTCTAGTGTTTGTGTGACTAGTGTCCATGCTTGGAATGCTTCTTGGTCTTTTGGCTATTAGGTATACTAGGGGGTGGTGTGATGATTGCTTGAATCTGTTGATCTAGAGTTGCAAGAATCTCTATTTGCAATGCAATGATCTCTTGGTATCCTGTGTTGGGAGTTCATTGTCCAACTACTCCAAGCCCATTGCAAGTAGGAGCATGCAACCTATGGTTACCCAACATGGGCAACCTTTCTCTATCTGGCATGGAGATATTGGGTCACACAATATATTCGCCATAAGTGCCTATTATATCATGTCCTAATGAAAGTTAGCATGATAAATAAGCACAAACTCAATTGGCACCAAAGACATGTGCTTATCTCATTCCAAAACTAAGAAAACCCCTAAATATCTACTTCTGTCTGAACCCTTATACTTATCTCATTTTTGTACAATAAATAGTAGGCACATTCATCATGCCTACAAGTCTCAGTTTCACCCTCATTCTCAACCCACCATAAGCCAATCATGAGTATTCATCTAGTCACCAGCAGGAAGCTCACCTGCCCTGCTGTAAATGGAAAACTCAGGTGCTATAATGCAACACCCCCATGAAACCAAGCTCGGTACCTTTATTATGTCAAGAAAGCATCCCCCTCTACCAGATATGCTTTCAGCTACAAACTTACTTACTTACCTCACTCTGGAGGCAAGGTTGCCCTATACATACATGATCAGGCCAAACCTTTCCTCGTCGGACATATCTGCTGCACAGTTACCCATCACCAAGACTGCATGGATCTGCAAATCAAGTCTTGCCCTTCGCATGCCAAAGGGAATCCTCCATTCTTTTATCTTTGCATCCCAGAGGACTAGTATAAGCTCAAACTCTTTTCATATTTATACCACTGACTCTACCTATTACTTTTCAACCCACTGGCCTCAATGGCCAACTATGTAGACTCCTATCCCATCATATTCGCTACTCTAAATTCCCCCCAGGCTGGAGGAGAGCAACCACTTAGTTCTCCATTGGTACAGCCAATTTACCAACACTACCCTTACTCTAGACCTTACTACAAAATTAAAGTACAAGATTGAAGTGTATACATATGATTGGGTTGCACATTATTACATATAACACTTGTAAATCCATTACACATGAATACCACAGACAGTACCATAGCTTCTAATGGAAGCAATTCACCCATAGATGTGAATATGCCAAGTCCACCCACCATCCCCTTGTTCCCCATTTATATCAGGAAACTTCAAAAGGTGGATGAGCTAATGGATGACTAGCAGTAGTATGTGCCCTATAACCAGGGGAGCCTTATGGAGGAACTTCTCTTTTTAAAAGAAATGCTTCATATACTAGGAGACATTCTATAGGACCATTGTAACCACATGGCCTATGAATTTCCATGGCCTCCAGGAACACCACCTGCACTGCTGGAGTACCACTGTGCAGTGTTTCTGCAATCTAACCAACCTAAGGTAGCATGCCCATTGATTACCTGGTATTGCAGAACCTACCACAGAATCTTTTACTATGCTCAGCTCTTCAACCTTAGAAGAGATATAATAGCAAGAAAGCTAACCATCAGCTAGGACTACCCTCTCTTTTAAACCCTAAGCTTGATAATATTGTAGAAGCACAAAGAAACCACTCGTGCAAACACTCCTGAGCCGGTAGAGTGAGAACTCACAAATACCTTTGGACATCCATTAGGACCAAACAGACATCACAACAGTTACCCAAGTCATCTTGACACCACACACTAACTACTGTAACACTGCACTATTACTCTCACCATTCCACTTGTTCTTACCCATCTATTCCTTGAGGACTACTATTACTATTACACACTTACTATGACCCTACCTCACAATACTCTCACTACCATACAGGTCTATAATAAAGCTACTATAGAGGACCTGGGAACCTTTGAACCAATTGCCCAGGAAATGTTTAATCATCTTCAATCCATGCTGTATGAACACAACCAAGCAGCAGGCATGCCAGCTAACCAGGTACTACCTGAATACCATGCCTGAGTCACTGTTCAGCTTGAAGGCCAATACCTTGGGCAGCTATTGATTCGCTGGGATTGCCACTACTGTGGATATCTCTACTTTCTTGCCAAATTCTGCAACAAGATCCTGAATAGGGTAAGAGCCAGGAAATGAATCCTTAATCCTACCTTGGGACCAGAACCAAGCAGAAAGAAGATAATTGACCCTCTTGAACACCCATTCTTGCCTATACTAGTACAACACCTTAGAGACATCCTAACCCTCTTACAAGGACAAGCAGGACACACCCCAATCATCACCCAAACACACCTCCTGAGATAAATGAGGATTCTCCTTTATTCGCCTAAACTTGCAACAACAATCAAGGACGATTGCTATTCGTTCCCTATGAATGACCTGCATGCTATCAAAAGCATGCAGAGGTCAGAAATATACCCTTTTTTCCATTGTTCCTACTGTCCAATTCCTTCAATACCTTAGGGCCAGTTAGCTCCTACCTATACCTAAATGACCCTAAATTCTCAGATTTTTTCCAACTTTTCCCATTGAGATATGACCCATTCTTTCATCTACATATTTATGTACTTGTAACTATGCTAGTGAACTACACTAGTTTGTAAATAAGTGCTAATCAGCTAGGCCTGCACAGCTTGGTCATGTGACCTCTGTCAGAGCTTAGGGGCTAGCCCAAATTGATACCCTAGCACTGCATGAAATAAGCAGGCCAAATTCAAACATAAGCTAGTTTGCCTTAGTCAGCTGGTTCAGCTTGGATTAGTTTGCACAGAGAGTAATATTGCTCCTGGTAACCATGGAGATGCACAGCCTGCACAGCCATGCACAGGAATGAGAAGCTATGGCATTGGTAGCCAATAGCAGAAAACTCTCAAATGCTGTGAAAATGACCAGCCAACAGCAAAACCCTCTCAAGAACAGCCTTGGTGGCTGACACAGCCAAGCATAGCCACTCCCAATGAGCCCAATGAGTATAAAAGAAGCTTATTTCAGGCTGCTTTTGGCATCTTATTATCTCATATCTGAGATCACTCATATCATTTGATAGATCTTCTATTCTTTAATAGATCTATCTTGTCTTTTTTAATAGATCTACTTCTATTACCACATAGATTAGATCTAGATCCCTTCATAGTTTGTCAATCAAATTAGAAGGATCATTACCTACAGATCTGTCAAGCAGATCACATCAGACCCCTATTACATAAGATCTGTCAGGCAGATCTAGGCATCAGGATACAAAGTTCTTATCTTCTATCAAACCTTAGGCTTGATTAGTACTTGAAAACTAAGTTATAGCCACTAGGATCAGACCACTTTCAGGTTGACCTTTCATTACATAGGCATATCATAGCCACTAGGGTCAGCCGTTAGGCTACTGTAACCTAGTCTAGGAATACCCTAACTACCTATCTATACTTATCCACATCATTTGTTTTTGTGCTATTGTACCCAATACAGAATATTATATCATTTGTTATTGTCAGTGTACAAAGCATCCTATTAGGGAATTTTCCCACACGTTTCCTCCTATCACTCTCTTGCTAAATCATTAGCAAATCCATTATTACTTTTTACTCTAGCAAATACCCTTGCTAGCATCACATCTCACTAACAGCAGAGTCTTATCTCTAGTTTTCTATCTAGGAAATTAGCTCATTAGCTAACCTTTCCTCACACCACACAGCACAGCCACCACATCTCTCCTTGTTTAGGAAATCACTAAACAAACTTTCTATAAGCTAGTTTTTATCACAAGACTAGCACCAACAATAGCATTTCTCTAGTATTCACTATTGCCTTTCTATCCCATTATCAAGACACAAGTCTTCACTAGGATTGCCAATCCTATTACCTTAGAGTTAGACTCAGTAAAGGAAGAACAACTGGACTGCCAATTGGCTAAGTTTACCACTCACTCACTAGCAATTGTATACTTGTCTACTATTTGATCTAATAGTTAGAATTGTCCTAACATCAGCTTATAGCCAAATTGGATCTAGGGGAATAAATATAGTAGTACTTATTGGCTTATTTCTGAAGTAATGACATCAAGACACCTGCCTATTCTGCAAGATCCTCGGTTGTCACCACATTGCTATAGTGACCTACTTCATTCAGGAAGCTTGTGGGCTGTACTGGAACAGGAAATTGTAGGTTATTTATTTGACTTGCTGATGAAACCAGGGTAATCCTGAATATGAGTGATGATATGCTTGAACACTTCAGGGTCAACATGCGGCTTTCAATGAGACTTCTCATCATCACTATCAAGTACCCACTGCTCCAGAAGTTGAAGTTGCAGGGCCTGAGCTAATTTTTAACAGGTTGTGGGGTACTGCACCTGCTTAACTTTGTTTTCCAGTGCCACTATCTGATGCTTATACTCCTGTTACGCTTTGTCAACTAGACTAGTGGACAAAGGGAGTGCCACTCAATAGTAGGCACGAATGACTGCTCAAGGACTGAGAGGATCAGACCTTGGATGAAGCTAAGCCTAAGCAACAGTGAATTGCATAGATCTAGAATGAGGAACACTAATACAACGGAGGTCTAAGATAGACATGCACAGACCATGTCTAAGTATGGGGAGAAGACTAAAGAAGATGTGATGATGAAAATAACGCATAAGCATAGAAGGGTGAAGAATATAATGGAACGATGACATCAACGATGCGTAAGCAATAAGCATGAGGGCCAGTTAAGTAAACGATGACATCATGGTCTAGCCCGATGATATCAAAGATAGGTGTCATACAATCTGAACAGCCAATAGGATTGGCGATGAATAATGTATGACTCAAGACCTGTCACAGGTCAAGGAATGAAGTCCAAAGGATAACAAAGCAGTCAAGAAAAGAAACAATTGCCCATGGTAGTTCATATCATAACAACTCCTGGACTCCAGAGCTGAATGTGGTTAGATTGGCTAGGGGGTCGTCAGATGATGCAAGAAGTGACAAAAGGTCAGTGTCAAACTTTTGCAATGGATCTAATATTGACATGCTTGAATCTGACAAGTCTGTCTCCATTGAGTTGGTGTCAGCATCCAAGTCTGAGCAGCCCCACCGAAGCAGTTGAATACATGCACTGAGGAGATCCACATAGCGTGCAACTTGAAGGTCTTGCTTGGTAGCCTCCAGATTGTCAAGGATACCTTACTGCTTTGACTGCCTAGGCATTGCTGTTGTCATTGACCATGTACACACTAATTAGATTGATTATTGGATGTACAGTTGCTTATGTAACATAATCTAAAAAGTAAAAATACTATAAATAACATGTTATAAAAACATTTAAATTTAGAACTCTGGTCAGGTCCAAGTTACATTTAGCTGCATTAGCAACTTGTAAGTTGACCTCTAACTCAAGTTGAGAGTCCCCATTAGTCAACTGGATTGCCAACTTCAGAGACAAAGATTGTTGGAGCATGTTGCTACCAAGCTTGCACATTCATCTGTGGTGTTATCAAGAAACCAGCATAGACTTTCAAGTTGGCCATATCAGTCACTTGTGACCATGAATTCAATTGTCCTCCAGTGAAATGACAAATGCCTCCATTCAAGTTATTATCATCCCCGAGCAAATTATAGGAGCAGTAAGGGCAGTTACATATGTATTCTTGACCATACCATAATGAGCTTGGGACTGTTGCAATAATCTGTAGTGGTGAGGGAACCTATGGGCGTTTCGCACCTTCTACTGAGTCAGAATATCCATGATCTTTGACAACAATATTGAACATTTCTGGCTTTAAAAAGTTTTGACTGAGACTATGCAAGGTGCCTGCTTGGATACCATGACTGCTGAGTGGAATGAAGCCCTCTATGGTGGTTGTATAGGGTGTGCCAGCGACCTTTTCTTTCCTGGACTTTGCACATTTAATCATAGGAACGGCAAACAGCTCCTCATAGACAAGCCAATAGAATTCAAGAACCTCAAGAACCTTCTTATCAGCCTCCTTCTTGGTCAGGTGAGCTGTGTGGCCTTCCTGCCATAGGTGTTCATGAGTTTGAAGGAATGGCCCCGTAATGGATCAACATTGAGTGCTCATTTGACAGAATACCACCTACCATCACACATGAGGATGCTTGAAATCCCATTGCTGACATTGTTCCATAGGTTGAGCTTGAGACACAATTCTCTACTAGTATGACTCTTGACCATTCAGAATAATCTAGACACTTTCAGAATATTGCTTTGAGAGATGGATGCAACAGACATACAGAGATACAGGACCATCTCAGAGATTGGATGGATAGCAATGGGTTCCTCTAAGTTGGATGATCCACTGATATATTTGTCAATTGCAACCATTAAATGCTTCATGGGCCAACTTACACTCTTGTGACAGGCCACTTCTGGGAGAGAAACCCTTAATATGGTCCCTCTCTTGCTCAAGAAGCTTGGCTGACACAAACATAGGGAATGATGTATTCTGGACACCCATGCCTTTGATTTTGGAATTGAGGCACCCAACAAGCTCACTTTGAATTTCCTCCCAAAGACTGTACAACCACAGTCTAAGGATATAACATTCAAATCTGCTCATGTTGTAACACTCCAACATGTCTGCCTTCAACAAAACACTGAAAAGAAAAATGTGTACATAAGCATACCAATTTGTGAAGTTGATGCTGACAAAGTACAAACTTGAAGGTCCAATGGCTGAGTTAGTATGCAGATGCAGCCTCATTGCCCAACCCTAGGCAGTACTCTCATCCCCCCACTTTTTGTATCCTAATGGCAGGTTCCTCATCTTCTGGAAGCAAGCACACTACAATCCAATAGGAATGGAATTTTTTGGACTGAACCAACTGACTTATTGAATGGTGTAACACACATCCCACTGATCACCTTAAACTCTTCTCCAATTCAAATCAAACTGCCTGGAATAAAGGACAACCAAAAAAAAACAAACAACCAGTCAAAAAAAATCGATCTATCTCCCACTTTCTAAGACAATTTTTGCAAACAATGAAATGCAAGAATTCCAAGATATGTGTAAAGAAGACCCTTTGCAATTTATACCTGTAATTAAATGACATATTGCAAAGTAAGCCATCACTGTTATCAATTAAAATGCTCAAGTTCTTACATACTGGCAGAGCTCAGTGTAGCCTCCAGAAGAAATATCACAACAAGTTGAATGTGATCGCTGGAACTGGTGCTGGCCAGAATATGAAGAATTACTTGCAAATGAGTCCACAAAAAATATATTATGTAGGTTGTTTATTTACCTAGAATCCCCCATTGGTACTGAATTTTTTCAGCTGTTATAAAAAAGAGATTTCTGTGGTTCAATGGAGTACTAGTACATGGCTGGTGAAAGAGCAACCTCTTGTACAACATTGTATATGCCAATTCTGATCCTTGACAGGACTTTGTAGGCAATGCAGCAGTCCTATTTGGGCTCTTGTATTAGACATCTGAGAGCTCTGGGTCATGGTCTGTCTGAGTCCCCTCCCTGGCCACTGCTACCTGCTGTGTCCCCTCTACTACTGCTGCTGTTGCTACCACTATCTGATCTGTTCCTCAAACTGTTCCCTCTAGGCCTTTGGCCACTGCTGCCATCCCTGCCCCCCCTCCAGCTACTGGGAACTCACTCATCAAAACCAACCTCAAGTTCATATGGACTGTGCCAGTGGCATCATTGACCTGAGCCATAGTTCAACAAAGTTCTGCCAACCCATAAAACAGCTCAAATCCAATGCCCCACTGGCTTGTGTTTCTTTCAGCCAGCCACCATAGTGGCCACCATGTCCAAAGAGACATTGGACTCTGATGGTGCCACCTTGCATTTATTTGCAAGCCTGTGTCTCTGGGCTGCATCATGGCAGAAATTGTCTCTTCCTTCCCTCAATTCATTATTATTCACTAACAATACCAGTGACCAGGGTTCAATTTTCAAGCTTGGCCACAATGATACCCACCAGCACCACTGGTACCACCTCTTCCACCTGCAAACATAGCTGTGATCTTAGTGGCATGGAAAAATATCTTTCAACTTCAACTACACATCTCCACACATCCTACAAAGAGAAAAAAAGAGAAAAACAGGTTTGATATCAACTCAACGTTCGACAAAACAAAGGAAAAATCTTGGTGGTGTACCAATCAATATGAACACAAGTTGCACTTGAAGTGGGAACATCATGAACACAAGAGGTTGATGAAAAATAAAAACCTGGCTTTGTTAGAGCTCCAGTACAAGATTGAGCAGCTTAAAACTCAAAGGCTCATATTAGGAAAGGGAATTTCTGGTGGTAAGGACAAAAAGTGCTTGTAAAGTTCAATTCCATTGTTCATTTGACTTGCTTTAGTCTATAGGAATGTTCTGGTTGTTATCACATAGCCTCCTCTTTGTATCTACCCTCTGAAATGATGCAATATCTGTTTTTTGAGCTGTTTCCTAAGTCTTTGTTCATCAGATTCAATCCAGTTTCCTCCCTGTCCTTCTTCTTCCTCTTCTTCCTCTTCCTCTTCCTCTTCCTCTTCCTCTTCCTCCTCCTCCTGTCCCCTCCTATTTTCATGGCTATCTGCATATATGGTTGCAGATTGAGTTATTCCAAAGTCTTCTTCAATTTCAATGATCATGTTGTGAAGAATGAGATATGTGGTAATCTATGAACTTCACATATTTCCACTGTTCCTCTGATTGGATTTGAACTTGGATTTCTCATAAGGATTGGAATTGGCCTTTGATTAAGCCATACAAATGCTCAGATTGTACTTGAATCTATAAAATATATGATTCTGAATAAATTCTTTTAATCCCTTGTCAAATTTCCTTCTGAAGGCTTCTTGAAAGGGACAATACACCATGTGTGACAGCCATAGGCAGTATCTGCCCAAAGCCATTTATTTTGCTAGAGAAAATTGTCAGGAACTTTAGCAAGCTCTGTGAGCTGGAAGACACTAGAGTCATGTAGACTTTTAGGTGCTGCAACAACATAATTCACAATGTGCAGATTATGAGGGAATATAACTAGCTGAAAACAACATAAAGCTACTGAATAAAAATATTTGAAAGAATATACCTGATTGGAAACAGAATAATTTGATTTGCAATCATAGAATCCCTCACTATACCAGCCAGGCTTTTGATAGAGATTGAAAGGAGTTTCATTAACACACAAAAAGCCTCTTCTCCACAAAGGACATGTTTTCTCCTCAACATATGCCTATGCTCTTCTTTTATCATAAGGCAGATGCACACAGACCAAGAGCTAAGTAAGGAAAATAACTATATATGGAAGACACATAAGTGTAGAACAGAAGAGCACATGATGGAATAATAACATCAAAGAACATGTAAGTGAAAAGCATATTATAGGGCTGGTCAAGTAAACAATGATGTCATAAGGATGTGTGTCATACCACCTGGAGAGCCAATAGAAATTGGCAAAGAATATGGTACAACTCTAGAACCTATCACAGATTAAGAAATGAAGTCTGTTAGGTAACATAACAAGAAAAGAAACAAATACCTGCAGTAGTCCATATTGTAACATTACCTTGTTGCCTTGGGACTCATCAATGTGCCAATCAAAAATCATCTTCTGCAGTGGTGTTAAACTCCTCTTCATCAGAAGACTTTACCTTGGGAAGGGGTTCCACAAGGAAGACAAGGGGGTTCTCTCCATCTTAGACATACTGGGTGATAGTTCACACTTTCTTTTTCTCTTTTCCTGTGGTCCATTGAAGAGTATATGGTCTTGTCAGAAATGGGAACAGGGGATGTTCCTATGCAGGTAGGATCAGAGAAGGAAATTTATCCATCATCAATAGCCTGGGGGAGAGAATGGATTGGGGAATCTAACCAGGAGTAAGAACAGAGGTGGATAGTTGCATTAGGAGGAGGGGATAGTGGATGGGTTGTTGCATGCATCCTAATAGTACACCTGATTTGGAAGACTCAAATCTCATTTCAAAAAAGGCTGTATACTTCACATCAGAAGGCACAGGTCTGAGTATGACATTGGGAGGGCAGCTGATAGGAGAAAAGCTTGAACACCTGCATGAGGAGCATGTCCAGCTTGCACTGCTGGCACTTTGCAACAACATTAGCATGAATGGAAAACAACTCATTTGAGGGAATAATGGATATATGTTTATAATAGTAGAGGGAGCCAAAGAGTGTTCTGGTGCACAACAGGCATTGGAAAGCATATGGAAGATGTGGAAAACAGAAAGACATCAAACACATCTGCCTGATGTTTAGAAGAAGATCTTTCACACCAGCAGCATGATCAAAGATCCTTGTTGGAAGGTTTATCCATTCTATTAGAGGAGGTGAAGACCTGTCCCTCAGAGACAAAGAAAGTATACATTGGTGGACTAATAATAGGACATCAAAATAGAGTGAATGGATGTGATAAGATCTAAGATGGTTAGCACTCATCATATGTGAAGCAAATGGGTGGTAATACTAATTAACAAATCCCTATGTTCTGGACAGTTTTGTATAGATGCTATATATGTCTGTGTAACTCTGTGTAGTTTTATCCAATAGCTTTCTCAAACTGTCCAAACTCTTCTAGCTCTAATTGAATTGCAAATATAATACTATTATAATATTCATGCTAGTACTTAATACATGTAATTCTAATTCTTATCCTTATTTTCATCTTCACTCTTGTTCTCACTTTTATCCTATTCCTTACCCTTACCCTCATCCTCACCCTCATCCTTATCCTTATTCTAATCCTCACCCTCATTCTAATCCTTATCCTCATTCTAATCTTTACCCTAATCCTTACCCTCAGACTAATCCTTACTCTAATTCTTAATGTGGTCAAAGTGTAATAAATAAGTGTACCAAAAGCATGGTCAAAGTGCAGTAAACAAGTGTTGAAAAGGCAGACCAAAAGTGTGGTCAAAGTGTAGGCAAAGTAAATATTGTAAACAAGTGCTTGAAAAAGTGTAGTCAAAGTGTAGTAAACAAGTGTTGAGAAAAGTGGACTAAAGTGTGGCCAAAGTGTAGCCAAACAGTGATAAACATATGTTGAAAAAAACCACTAAGTGTGGTCAAAGTGTACCAAAAGTGTGCTAAACAAGTGTTGAAAAAATGCACCAAAAGTGTAGCAAAAATATTGCTGTATACACTTACCTATGGATAGTGGAGTCATTTGTTTGGTCTGGTTTGCCACAGAGCACATGAGGCATGAGTTTTAGTGTCCATAATGGATGCCTTTCCACAAGCAATTTATAGGCATTTATTTGTAAATTTGTCTGTAAATTGTGACATATTAAAAAGCTATGACATTGACCTGCATGCTATCAAAAGCATGTGGGGGTTAGAAAGATTCATAATTTCCCATTGTTTCTACTGTACAATCTCTCCAATACTATAGGGTTAGTTAGTTCCTATCTATACCTAATTGGCCTCAAATTCTCAGATCCTTTCCATTGAGATTATGACCCATTTTTTCCCCTTCATATTTATATACCCCTACTATACTAGTGTGTAAATAAGCACTAATCAACTAGGCCTACACAGCTTGGTCATGTGACCTCTGTCAAGCTTAGGGGCTAGCCCAAATTGATATCCTGGTATTGCATGGAGTAAGCAGGCCAAGCTGGTTTAGTTTGAATTAGTTCTATCTGGTGATTTCTGATATGAAATATAAGATAAAAGAGATGCCAAAAGCAGCCTAAAATGAGCTTCTTTTATACTCATTGGGAATAGCTTTGCTTGGCTATATCAGCCACCTGGTTACCAAGGCTGTTCATGAGAGGATTCTGCTATTGGCTGTTAAGATCATAGCCTTTTGAAAGGTTTCTGCTATTGGCTACCAATGCCATAGCTTCTCATTCCTGTGCATGGCTATGCATGCAGGCTGTGCATCTCCATGGTCACCAAGGGCAATGTCACTCTTTATTCATCAAACTAATCCAAACTGAACCAGCTAACTAATGTGAACTGGCTTCATAATATCTGAATTTGGCCTGCTTACTCCATGCAATACCAGGGTATCAATTTGGACTAGCCCCTAAGCTTGACAGAGGTCACATGACCAAGCTGTGTAGGCCTTAGTTAATTAGCACTTATTTACAAACTAGTGTAATAGGATTACATAAATACAAGGGGGAAAGAATAGGTCATATTTCAATGGAAAAAATCAGAACAAATCTAAGAATTTGTGGCCAATTAGGTATAGATAGAAACTAACTGATCCTATAGTACTGAAGAGATTGAATGGTAGTAGGAACAATGAATCTTTCTAACCTCCACATGCTTTTGATAAGGATGCAGGTTATCTGCAGGGAATGAATAACAATTGTTCCTGATTGTTGGACAGTAAAAATGTGGTTGGACACTAGCATCTGAGAGGGGAAATGTGATAGGGTCATGTTATTATGTGGATCTTGCATCAGTATGCCCAACATCAGCTGCTTGAAATCCATTGGCATGCCAGTAACACTGCAATGGAGAGCCTCATGTGCATGAGCGGCTGCTGAGATGGTTAGCTCCATGCTCTTGAGCTGCCTAACAATTACCTGCATTGTTGAAATGATCTGAGCAATTTGCTGCAATTGCATTTCAACAAGCTGCTGCAGCTGCTGGTGTGCGTCTCTTTACTAATGAGAGAGGCACTCCACTCACTATGTATATGGGTCTGCTAGCAGAAACCAAGCTCATGTGCTTTTGAGAAGGTGGAATCATGGATTGCCTTGTATCATTGGTGGGTTGTGTGACACAGGTTGTTCAAATGTGTGCACCTGATTGTGCACCAGATCTGCAGTCATTCATTGTTCATTGCTTGGCAGGTGATTTTGCAGATGGCAATGGAAGGCAGAAAGGAGCCAGAGCAACCATGCTGCCAGGGGAGTTGCAGGTGTGGTCTTCTTATTTGTTGGACAATAATAAGAGGCCAACCTTCCTCTCTTCCCAGCATGTGAGCAGCTTTTTTTGCCTTTGCAACAATTGTGACAAGCTTGGCCTGGTATTGGGATATATACTCAACCATGCACTCAATGCAGTGATTGCAGTAGCCAGATTTTGGAAGGATTGTCAAGGTATCAGGTTGAGAGGTGGCAAATGGGTATTGAGTAGGAGATTGTCCATGGGCTGCTGCTAGTGTTGTGAATGATAATGGTTTCTTCACTTTGATTCACTCACCACAATTATTTCTGAATCAGCCTTTGACAGACATAGCAAGCATAATTACCTTATGCTTTTGAATTCTGATTAGGAGTGCATATGTGGCCACTCCTTTGACAAACCCCAGCAGAGCACCCAGCGGCACATCGTGTTTTTTTCTAATGTGCTGAGGCAAACTCAGGTAGGATTCATCATGTGTTCTTCTTGGATGAGGCCTGTTACAGCTTATCACCCTCCGACCGAAGGAAGACACTTTGAATCTTCAAACCTCGCTAGCTCTCGTCCAACAGCCACTACCTGTGATTGTAACAGGGCCCGCCACATTATAATCTCTAATTTCTACCACTCCTCCTTCAAGGTGTTTCTCCTATTTGAAAATACCATTGGTGCTCCTGACCACCACCATGCCAATCCATTCAGTGCCAGCCCTTCACAAAGCAAAGCAAATCAATATCCTTCTTCTATGCATCAATGTTATATAATCAGAAGATTAGATATCAAGTCCACCATTTCAGCCAAATGAACAAGGTGTAATATACGCTATTAGCATCACATTCATGAATAAGATTGTTAGCCAACTCTCTATTCCAGCATGCACAAGCCAAAACTTTTCATAATGCCCCCATGCCTTCCAGATGTCATTAGCTGACATATAGAACACTTGCTCACTATGAAAAGTAGACGCAACCACATACTGGATTTACATTGATAGAATTATTGTGCTATTCATATACAAGAGGAGACTACCTGCCACTCTCATATGCATTAAATTTTGAAATTTATGAGTTTCTGGAATACATGTATATTTATGAAAAGAATATGATGTGGTTTAATCCTGCGGATGACATGGTATAACCCCACTGAGCCACAGACTTTGAACTGGGACAATTGGGGGCTCAGCCTGGTTGCTGCAGATAATGCACTGGTCCAACACTGACGGTGGCAGCAGCTTTCGAGGGACACAGCTTATGACTATGAGTTTGAGGTCTTCTCCAATGGAAGGGCGTGCTCGGAATATCTCCCTCCATTCTTGAGGAGAGGGGAAGATTTGTGCATTTTATCGCATTCTCCTGATGAGTCTAAACATAGCAGCATGTCAGGCACATGCATCTCTGCTTGTCATGATGTTTGGACAAACATGGCACAACTGAGAAAAGCCAGGGATTCTCACGATCAATCTTGAACATAGATGGGGTCAGAGATGTGGCGTAATGCCTAGCCATAGTAATCCTGAATCCTAAAAGAAAATTATCAAACCAAGTTCGAAATAGGATAGCAAGTCTGGTCAAACATGTTCAGCTAAAGTTTTTGTGATTGGCTGGCATTTGTTTATATATTGCAGTAGAGCTTAACGGAGGGGCCTCCCTGTTATTTCCAACTTCTGTCCACACTGTATCTCGTGGACTACCTGTTGGCTGTCAGTCACACCCCTCCAACTATGTCTACTGTGCAACAACTCGCAAATTTGGTTTAAAATCTGCCTCGCATGCAGCTGGATGAAATCCAGTGTTGGTTACCCTTGTCAAGATTGCCTAGCATGCAATGGAGACAGAAACTATTGTAGGTACATCTGCACAAAGGTTGTAACCATGTTCTTGGGTGTCACAAGGAATGAAAACTGTCATCTATTCTTTGCATGCCAAATGCCACGCTAGAACCAGATTGGAATTTGGAAGGTGGAGTTTAGCAAGGTGCATGATCATTTCAAGTTGCTTGAGGTCGCATGGACAACAACACTGGTATGCACACATGAGAGTGGCATCTTCTTGGCACTGCTCTGCCAAAGGCGGAGTTGTCACGTCTTCCTGCGATAAGAAGAATTGCAGTCTTTGATGGACCAACAGGCTGCAGTAACATTCCACATTACTGGCACAGTTTGGATCCATCAGCTACTCAGGCAGGAAAAGAGCGAAGCTGACTTACCGGCTCATGCTGGTCAACATGATGCTTGACACTGAAGCCCATCAGACAAAACAAGGCCAGTGACCGAGCAAGGCACTGTTAACAATCCTCGGCATTTCGTTCACTGCTCACTCCATCCAGTCTAATGTGCCGGAAAACTGTTTTGTTGTCCTTGACACTCATGCTGACATCATTCAATGGCGAGTTGCGAGACCTAGCATTAGAGCACCAACAGCCTGAGTCATGGGACCTTAGAAGTATGGTCAACCAGTAACTTCTGCAAACAACATTAACTGCACACAGCAAAGATAACTTCGACTTTGTTGAGATCATGCATGGAGAATTTATTCTCAGAGACAACAACTGTTGTGTGCACATGAAAACTCAAAGTGCTACACAGGATGATGAAACGAGCGGAAATACCTGTGCTTCTGGTCTGTGATGTTGATCTTCATCTGATCGAGCATCTTGTGATAGTGTTACATGGGTTTGAAGGAGTGCAGTGTTGGAGCTTCTGTGAGGGGGGAAGGAGTGATGGGGATGGTAGGCAAGGGGAGGGAACTCAGTCCTGTTCCTTGCTTCCCCCTTTTCTTGCTCCATAGCCTGCTGCTGGGCTTGTTCAAGCTGGGAAGACTGCTTTACAATATTAGCGCAATGTGAACTTGGAAAGGTGTTGATTTTACACTTCTTGCAACCCTCCATGTATGCCAATGCTGGTTCACATTAGTGACCAAAACAAGGGAAATGGATATATGGTCAAGAATCTGTTATTATGCAACTGACTTGGAAAAGAAACTCTCATTTCATGTACAAGCATAAATGAGTGTCATTGGCACTACCATGTTTCTAACAGACAGAGTAGTGCCCTCATGTGTTCACAAATCCTCTGAATGTATGTGTTAGAGAAAATTTCAAGGTATGATTGAAATCTATTCTGACATATATGATGTCTTCACTTTTATTTATACTTGCCATATCAATTTTTTGATGGTCATTTTCTTTGAAAATTGGTTTGGGACATCATAATAACCCTTTGTTTGATCAAGCCGCAAAAACCTCATATGCCAACTGGCACAGATTGCACGCTGGCTAATGAGCATTCATGCTCTTAATACCACTCTGGAAAGCCACCACCACATTGGGATGTCCCAAAACCATCCAAAGGACATGAACATATCAATGACTTCACAACAAAGGTGAGCATTGGCTCAACTCAATAATATTTTAGAGCCCTGGCAAATAATCTACACTACAGGACTTTCTGGCTGCACTAAATCAAATTGATTGCCACAATTTGTCTATGTGGGACCCAATTCAAGGGACTACATTAAGCATTGAATGGAATTTCTATGGGTAAGGTAGTTTGAGCCACTAGTAGTATCAACTACCCAGGATTGCCTGACCTTTGACTCAGACTCGAATGACTTGGGCTCAAACTCAGACATGAACATTGATCCAGATGGGCAGACAATGCATCAGTCCAAGTTAGTTTTATAACTTGAACTCAACCACTTCACCACAGGTTCAAATAACATCTGGAACAAACATAATGCAAATAATAATGGCATGACCATCCTAATGATATTGCATGGTTTCTACCATGATGTCAATGGTATAGAATGATAGAATGATGTACCGTTATCCTGCATGCCATGTGAGAACAGTGTTCACCCTGATATGATACTATCATACAGAAATCTGTATCCCAGTATTCAAGTTGCAGTTCATTGTTTAGTAAATTGTTATGGTGCCCAATAAGAGAGATAGGCTCACTGAATGTTGAGTGGGTCCAAATCAACTTCAGTGGCAAATGGACCTTGAAGTTTCCAAAGCTCAGTGTGCGCTTGGTTTTGAAGGTAACTTCCTGCCCTGTAAAGATGATGATGATTGAGGGCAGATAAGCACCCTAATAGTGATTCAGTCCTTGTGAGGCTTAGCAATAATTCAGGTGTCATTATCATGTATGTATGTCACAAGATCATTGATCAAATAGTTCCGAATTCATTCAGGCTAGGACAGTACCCATTGTGACTAGGAGTCATATTTGTAGCCTAACAGTGGAAGTGACTGTGTGGCTATGACAGTGACATCAATGTCAAGGATGGGTGCACTCACTCACAAGGCCTCACTCTTATTCTCACCCATCTCACAATAACAACACAATGATACACCCTTGCCCTTGCCCTTGCCCCTTCCCCTGCCCTCACCCTCCTCTCCCATTGGAGTCATTCTCATTTCCTTACCCACATGACAGTGACATTGTTTTCACTAGTCCTAACATGGACTTTGGCCCTGGTGGTTTACAATATCACAATCATACTTGAATCAGATATGTCACTTTCTCTGCAGGTCCAAGGAGGTCACAAAAGAATGCCCCCTGAATTCTAAGTTTGGTACATAATGTAGGCCCCAAGTTGCTTTTTGGAGCCCTAACCACTGACAAACATCAGTGGTACCTCCTCAACTGGCTTGCTTCTCCAGCTTAATTTGATGGAACAGATTGATGGCAACCTCCTTCAGAAAATTCCCAACGTGGCAACGTGGTACTATCTCCTGAACAATGGCCTAGATTTGTGCTTGCAGGACGATAGGTATCGCAAGAGACAATGTCATTACAAGGTGCCATTTTATATAACTCTGATATGAGATGTTATGACTTATGGAACCATGTTGAAAGCTAGCTCTCATAATATAATCTCCACCAGTGATCATAACAAGAGCAGCATCTTTTCCAGAGCAATAGCAGCTGTGTAATGCCTTTTCCGCATATGCTTGCTTTTTTTTGTTCAGAAGATTGCAACCAGACATTCCTTTCTTCATGAGGACTTAATCAACACCATTTATCATGCCTATCATATCAAGCCTTGCATGCACAGCCAGAGTAACATATTTGCTATGGTGTTTCTATCTCATAATCATCTTCACTAGGATTGCCAACCCTATTACCTTAGAGTCAGACTCAGTAAAGGAAAAACAACTGGACCACCAATTGGCTAAGTTTCCCACTCACTAGCAATTATTATTTTGTTAATGGTTTGATCTGATAGTTAGAGTTGTCCTAACATCAGCTATAGCCAGATTGCTTTGACCATGGGACTTGATTTATTTTATTTTGAGCCAGCAAAGCAGTGCTGTCTTGCAAGAAGAGGTGGAGGCAACAGCATCAAGACCATCCTGAGCATGATTTCTTGCAGCACAGCATTCTTGACAAGCGTCTTCACATCATTAAGTTAACAAAACTCTAAAATATAATTTCTGCAGCATAAACAGAATAGTATCAAACAGTATCAGATTCAATACTATAGTGAACATCCTGGGACATACATTTCATCACAAGCCTGATTATAAACGAGTCCTGATACCTACCAGCAGAAAAGATGAATGAAGCCAGCAGATTGTTTAGCATAAACTTGAACTGTATGATGGAACACAAGCACCCTTGATGGGGTTGATAATGGTTGGATGAGACCAGGATTTGATCAACAGCATCACCACCTTTGTGGAGATGACATTGTGAAAGAATTCAACATTAGCAATCAGGCCAAATATATAGCAATAGACCCCACTTTCCAAAATACTTTTGCTTTGACAGATTTTGCACATTCAAACGATGTGTTTTCAAACCTCATACATTGTGACTGTCCAGGTCCCATAACTTTTTGTGCACAGTGGACATGTAGGAGGTCATCTCAACAGTGGTCTAAATTTCTTCACCAGCAGTTCTTTGCTGACAATGAGGTGGCTATAGCACCTGCTAGGGAAGTAGTGATAAGGCCAAGTTGGACTTCATAGAACTTTGCAGCATCATGGATGTGGTGTGAAATGGCATTCTATATGGATGACAGGAGGTACCAACTCTGGCCTCTGTGGCACCTCAATGTCCATTGTGTCCTCCAAGTCTGAGTGTGAGCTGTTCTTACGGCATGCTTGCCATCTGAATACAGTCCAGGCTCTGCCAGACCAAGTCAGGGTTGACACCAATGATGCCTGCATGTGGGTACACATTGTCATTGGCCTTGTTCATCAGGCTGTTGATCTATGCTATCTTGCTGCTTGGCATTCATAGCATTCATTCTGCATCCAAAGGGCATGATGAGACTGTCTCTTGGGCACAATGCAGTTGAGGACAAGTGCACTCTGGTTCTAGCCATAATGCATGGTGATAGCAACAGGGGTGTTGTCGAGAAGGAAATGGTCATTCTTCTTCCAGGACACAGGCACTTGCATGACCTAGTTATTCCAGCGGTCAACAAAGTGTTCATGAATAATCCCAAGATCGATAATGCAAAGGGGATTTCTCTGGAAGCCTCACCATGCCTGTGGCTGTTCCAAAGTCAGCAAGAGATATATGATAGCCAAGATCACCATTGCCATCACATATCACATATTAGGAGAAATGTGAGATAATGCAATTCTAATGGTATTGTGATCCTAGTGAATATCATATGTGGTGTAGTACTTTGGAATGGATAACCATGTCTGTATTTGTAAGCCAGTAAAGCTGCACTTGTCACCATCACAATTGAAGTCCTGTCTTGCTTTGTCAGTCATGAAGTGGTGAATGATGGGTATTACAGCTGCTTTCACTATCCATCTCCTCTAAGTCCAAGAATAAGTTGTTTTGTCATTGTAAAATTGTCTACCATCTTTCTTGCCTGCTGAACTGCACTTCAATGGCTTTCTTGTTTGAACTCCCAAAAAGTATTTGATTGGTTGGTTACTGGGCCCTTTTTTGCCCTTGGAGTGTTTTTGGCTCAGGCAACATTGAGTGTAGTTCCCAAGTGCATGAAACTTGTATGAATTGATATTGAAGGATATCCAAAGAGAGGAACTTCTTGTGGGCATCTTCCTACAGCTGGATTGCATCTCTGCAAGTTCTTTTCTCTGCCTTTGAGTGGACCTTTGAGGTAGCTCCTTAGTTTTACAAGTGGTGCATGTCTTTTCTTGAAACCAACAGACTTGTGCACTAAGTTACTGGAGAGCTTGATCAAGCAAAGCCAGTGTCCTCCATTTGTAGCCTAAGTTTTGCTAATGCATGCTATTCAGCCAGGCATGTCCTCATGTTTGGGATGCACTAATTCCTTGAACACTGGCATTGCACACTACAGGATGGGCATTAGTTGTGATCTCTAGTTATGTGTCATTTTAATCCTGACCTGCAAGACATTTTCAAAGTGCCATGCTGGATGCTGGCTTGTGTTCAAAACATTGTTGGGAAAATGGTGGATAATAGTATTCCCAAAAAAAGGAATAGTCAATGAATCTTAAGGAAAATCTTGTATGGAAATATTGAAGGTTCAACTTGAGTAGAACTACCTTTTATTCAAGATAATGCAATTAGGTTTTATCATATGAATAATGTGAAGCAGGTGCTTCAAGGTGGACTTGAGCACACCCAGTTCAAACTCATGTAGAAAGTCAACCACCAGTGCAGGGTAAATAAATGTCACTCAGTGGAAGCATTCTGGATGAATAGTAAGAATCAAGTTAGCAGGCTACCAGTGGATACCTGGGATTTCTTATCACAGTGGAAACCAAAGAGTAGGACTTGAGAAAGTGTTTCACAAATGCACTCTTCAAAGGCTTACCAAGGTTATACAAGGCTTGTCTAGCTGCTGCCAGTATTACCAAGCTTGTGTTAGCCTCAAAGAAAAGTTGATAAGTAATTCTAGATGGTGAAAATTATTTGGTATAAGGCAATGCAGACATGGGCAAATCCCTTTGTCACAAATGGTAGCTAGAAGTACCTTGTAGGACTTGTCAAGATGATCAGTCAATGGCAGTTCTCACTTACTACTCATTTTTCAGGGTTATCTGTGTAGTACTAGTATGTGAAGATCTGGAAATATTCATGCCTCTTGGCATCATTATCTTTATATTTCCATCAAGGGCATAGTATATGCCAATACATCTGATGGGCATGAACTGTGCTAGGTATAGTATATTCAACGAGTCTGATAAATCATTGGACTTTATTAATGGCCTTGGCATACCTTTGATCTTGGACATTTTGTCCTTGTTGGCATAAAATGCCCTTCTCAGAGGCTTTTTAATGATGAGGCAGTCAAGTTTTTGGCATAGAGAGTGCATCTGTTTCTTTCAAGGAAGAAATCTGCTTGATTCAGGATCTCAAAGGTGATCCAGACTCTCTGGTGCCATTCATGGTCCTCAAGTGTATCACTAGAGATGAATATGAGGTAGATGTATACAAATTCTCTGATGTGATCCCTGAAGATATTGAAACATTGTGAGGCATTGCAATCCCTTGTGTTGCAGCCATGATAAGCAACCCAGCATTGACAATCAAGACAGTGTTAACACTTGGGCAGGCAGCCTAAACACACCTTTGCAAAGTATAAAAGCATCTTCAGAGACTTGAGCTGTACCAACAACATATCATTCTTAGCCCACATCCAAGTCTAAATGTCTCTTTAATGACTCTCTTCTTGTCTCTGCATTTACCTGTGACCCTGTTGCTGACCGAGATAGCCTGTCAGATGTCCAAGTGTCAGCAGCTTGTGCACAAAGGTGAACCTTACATTTATGTTGGCAGGAAAGATGGAAAAAGCCCAGCCATTGGCTGTGTATAGCTTGTTACCACAGCATTCAGAAGCGTCCAAATACCATAACTCTATCATGAGGTGAGTACTAGTAGTACTATGATCAGTATTATCTCCACTGACATATCAATAGATGCACTTTGAGCTCAGGTTGCTAATGCCAATAGGATTCATTGCTCTGTCAATGCTGCCCATGCCAAATGCAAGTTTTCCTTGTCTTTTGTTCCAACTTCCTACTGCCAGTGGCATCACAACCTTGCTAACTATATGGGTCTTCTTTTGCAGACTCTATTGATCCACCTTGCACCATTGCCATTATTAATGCAAGTTGTCTATATCAAGGTTCCCACTGCTGCCTGGGGAGCACCCAGCTTGGCAGCTGATCTTGCTATGCCCTCCTGCTGCCACCTCAATATCTGAAGCTGCCAGCCACATTTAATGCCACCATGCCAGGCTACACTCCAAACCATGCAGTGTATGAAGTTGAGTGAAATTGCCAGGCACAACAAGTGGCAGCAACAACTGGTGCCACTTCCAAAACCATTTCATTGAAGATCTCTGCTGTGTATGAGAATGGGAAGTGTGGTTGGTCTGTAGTTACTTCATTTGTTCTTATTTTGCTGTGATATATGTTTCTAACCATGATTATGGGCATAGAATATATGCCAAGGAGTGGAGGACATTGATGCATGATTAACAGCTCCAGTGCTGCATGAGCACACAATTGACACCATTACTCCTTATGTAGTCAACTTCTGTGCTGATTTTTCTTGGTGTTTAGTATCCAGACACTCACAAGCCTTATTTCTATGCATGCTGCTTTGGCAATGGAAAGGAGAAGTCCAAAGGCCAAGGGCAGGGGAATTTCACACACAAGCTGTTCAACCTTACTGTTGTTACTCCATGTCATAAGTTGTCTTATTGCAAGTCAACTGGTTCCAGGTGTAATGTGTTTACCTACTGCAGGACCATCACAACTTGAATGTTGTTGTCATCCTGCAGGCTCAATGGTTGGATCACATTTACAAATAAACTCAGCAACCAACACCAACTTGAAGATCCAAGCACTTTGGTGGCCTTCATCACTCTTAGTGAGAACAGGAAAGAACAGTTGAACTGATCTTTATGTTTCACATTGTGCTTGCATCTTTCAATCCTCCCAATGGTGTTGTCAGCAAAATAGCCAGCATCATGATAGATACACCATCATAATTGAGAGTGGGCCTAATAAGAAATGGTACTGAAGGTAGCAATTCTATGTCTAGAAGGAGTTCTGAGGACACCAAGCTTTGAAACTTGCAATGCACCTATGCCAACCACAGGGAGAGACTCTGACCAGGAAGAGAGACTCTGACCAGGATGTTGAACTGTGACTCAGACAGGCTGATATTGCAGCATCACACAACTTGCACAACTTGAATGTCTGGGTCAGTTTGAAGAATGTGGAAGTTAATTCAATGAAGTTACTGTGGAAATCAGACTTGATTGTGACTCAGACCTACAGAAGTGTTTTGGTGAGTCTTGTCAAAGGCTTGAAGCATCAGTGAAGTAGCCACAAGATAAGCTCAGTTCAAAAAGGAGAGTTCACTTATTTGAATCATGTTATTACTGCAGCCCTTTGCAGACTCAGATCTTAGAAGGCTATGCTATCATGAACTTGAATCGGTAGTATACTTATCCAAGTTGGTAAGCAATGATAACCAAAGTATAGGGTTTGTGATTACTTCCTGACATAAGGGTGGTGCAGTCACACATCTGTGCTGCATGTCAGTGTATGTTTTCAGAGTTATAGATATGTACTTATCAATAAATGTGAAGGTTATCTATCTGCCAGTGTGGAGGTCTTGCCACAATCCACCATATTGCATCAAATCTTAATCTGGACCATAGGTATTCTTTTTTGTTTTTCCAGTGTTGAATCCATCCTTGTTCTGGACTGCTAGTCTTTTTTTTTTTTTTTTTTTTTTTGAATCCTATTATTGTCCCGTTGGGGTGCTATACCCTATGTAGGACATCCTGAACGTAGGCTACTGTATCCCTAGAGCAGCCTACAGGGGGCCAGGCCAGTCTACAAATCAACAGAGCCAAGGTAAAAAACGTCTCATGAGGTAAAGTGTCCAACAAAAACAATGTCCAGTCATGTACTCGGACCCCGTAGGGTCGGGTAAGCTAAGGGAAAGAACAGGCGCGAAATGGTCAGTACTAAGTAAAGGGGCCATTCTCAGGCACCATACTTTGGCTAAAAGTATGGCATTCAAATTGCAACTCCCAGTTGATATTGTCATACTGCCTTGAAACTGTTGAGTGGCTTGAATGTAAGTACTTACCATTATAGGTTGCTATGAGTTGCTATGAACTATTTCAATTTTGGTTGTTGACACTGCCACATTGCTATGGAGCTATGGAGTTATGAGCTCCTTTGGAACACTTTGGGTTGCTATGGGTTATAATTGTGAACTGCATTTTTGGGGTTTGCTGATTTGAGCCTATAGTGTGTGCTCCACTCTAGTAACATCACACTCTGAAAACTAGGGCATTTGAGAATAATATAGAGCTTGGAGGCAGTTATGTGACATGGCTCTAGTGAGAACACCAATGAGGTACTACTGAATGTTCTTATGATCATGACAGAAGGAGAATGTGAGAATGGTGACACTTTCTGGAAAGTGTTGATAGCCAATGAGGGTTTGCAACAATAAAAATCAATAATCCAGTTCTTCAGCACCAATGAGAGTGAGTCACAGCCCATTCAAAGTTGTGGGCATTGGCAAACTTCCACCAATAATGCAATGACTCCAGGTCAAATACAACAGCAGGTTCAAAGAGTGCCCACTCTTCCCAAAGTGGCTTAGTAATGCTATTGTAATATGGACTGCAGGCTTTGAAAAACACAGCAAAATCTAACACTAGTGTTCTTGCCAAAATTTTCTTGAGCATGGGTTAGTGTGGTGAGAGCAGTGCATGTTGGATAATGGAAAGGGTCCCCAAATTGTGCTGTCATAACATATGATGCATTGCTCTGGACACAGGCTAAGGTTTGTGCCTCAGGTACATGTATGCAATAAGTAGGGTGAAGCAATATTTTGCTATTTCCTGCAGCGTTACTTATTATACAACCATATTGGCCAGCCACCGCCAATCAGCAAAATCTGGTTTTCAAGTTAGTGGCAAGATACTAGCACATAGTGCTCATAGTGCTGGATAGTACTGGACAGGTACATCAGGTTTGATTTGAAGGCAAGGGTTGGACAGGATTGATTGCAGGCATTTGATTGGATCATGAAAGTACAAATAAGGCATTTTCTTGATAAAGTATTCTGGATTGATAGTTGTACACTTCCAGTGTGAACCAGGTGAGAGTAGTTCAATATGCTTGCAAAGTTCTCTTGCATTAGAGAATGAGAACAGTAGTTGCTATACCTGAACTGTTACAACTTATGACTACTGTTACAACTTATGACTACTGTTACAATGCCACAACTTTTTCTTTTTCTTGACTCCTTTCTTGCACCATTGACCCTTTTCTTGAAGCTACTTTTCTTGAACCATCAATCCCGTTCTTGACAGACCTCTTTTTTTGGACCACCAAATCCTTTCTTGATACCTTGATAAAACTCTATCTCCATTCATTTTTTTGGCAAAAACCTCTTTCTTGATCCATTAACTCCTTTCTTGATATCTATTCTATGATCTTCCTTTAACCCACCTTGCTTTTCACTAGTCTGAGGTAACTCCTAACTTGATACTGTTGTACTTATTTGACCCTCATTGTTCCTTGTATTACCCTAGCTAGTTGTTGCAAAATCCTATGCTAGCCTCATCCTTTGAAACCTTCAAAAGGCTTTTCAACCTCCTTGACCTCTATAAGACTTTGCCTCACTTCTGAAAGAAACATTTCTATCTTTTGGAAAACCTCCATCAAAGAAAGACACTTTGAATGAAACCTTGAACCTTCAATAATGACTCTTGTTGAACACTAGCTCTTATTGTACAATCACTATCCATAATCGTAATATGAACAAGAAGTCAAAAAGATGCACTAAGAGGCAATAATGACTCACTAGCTATGAGTTATAAAGAAAAACTTGTTGATTTCAATCATGGATAACCTAGAAAGCATGAGCCACTGGGCCAATTTCCAGTCACACAAATCTGCAAATGAATAAAACAATACTGCATCAAACAAGCCCATTATCATTGAAACTCTTTGAAGCATTAGGAAAGGTTTCTACAGTGTGACCAACACTGGTTTTGAGGATTTTGAAGTGAAGGTCATCTTGGACTAGTAAGAAATTGATGATTGAATGGATAAAACAATACTGTTTTGTGGCATAGATATCAGCATCAAACAGGTCCAGAAACATTTTGCCACTATTGAAACTCTTTGAAGCATCAGAAAAGGTTTCCACAATGTGACCAATACCAGTTTTGAGAGTTTTGAAGTAAATGTTATCTTGGACTGGTGAGAAATTAATGATTGGATGGGAAGGTGGTGAAGCCAGGGGAGATATAATAGGGATTTTACAAGCACATTGGTATTGCTTTGCTTTTGTTGTGATCACAAAAATTTGAGCATGCAATCCTCAGTCCAATGATCTACATCAGGATAGGAGCTGGTTGCTATGTTGCAATAGTACTGAAGGGGATTTGAAGGTTGTGCTGCAATTGGGGCAGAGAATGCCTTGGTGTTAGTGCTGAGCTCTAGGCATGGAGAAGGATATGTGTTTGTGATGGAGATTAAACTTGTATATACAATTTTTTATCAACTTGACTGAGCATGGGTGCTTTGTTTGTGCCCTACTAGTAGTGTATTATGAGACCAATGATTTGAATTTATTAAGTAGATTTGCCACATGTGCTGATTCTAAACCATAACCATGCTGTCTCCATTGTTTTGCATTTGTCCTTTGGGGAAGCAAAGTCTGTCTCCCCAGATAATGATGCACTCTACTTTACTAAGCATCTGGTGAGATGAAATACTTGTTGGAGCAAGCACTGTCTGGGCAAGATATAACATGGCAGAAAGCAAATCAATTAGGACAACAGACATGTATAACTATGGTGAGAACCATTATATAAGCTTGAAACTAACTACCTGAGACTAATATCTTCAACAATACTTACAACAATACATATGTTGTATTAACTCTTTGAATGCTTATATACAGGTCTCTGTGGCACAATGTTTGCAGAATGCTAAAGGCCAAGCTACTAATTACCTAGCATGCACATGCAATGTGACATGCCCAAAGCTCAAGGAAGGATGGAAGAAGCACAATCAGGTGCACACAAATTACCATCACTGGCAATTCCAGTGCAAGTAACTTGAAGTTTAGCACCATGCAAACAAAATTCAGGAAAATTTGGATGTCACCAAGCATTTGGTCAGATGTGCAAGAATGGTTATATCTAATCATGGTTATCTCTCCATCTTACCCATCCCCTTCCTTCTCATCAGTGAACAAAAAAGCATGCTCAAAGTAAATTATTTGGTTTGCATATGACATTTGATTCATGCCTTCCATTCAGACCACCGTTTGACAGTATTTCTGTGATATTTAGTACATATTCAAGTACACAAACTATAGATATGAACAACATGGGTGACATGCACATTGCATCATGAGGATGACATCACACTAATCATATGGCCCAATGCCAACCTAAGTGGCCCAGCCCAGCCCTAAAAAACAAGCCCTAGGCCCATACTATATTGTGCATATCAAGCAGACAGCAGCATCACTGTACATCATATCATATTGTGTACATCACCATGATCACAAAGATATATTGATCAATATGCTTACATACTAGTTCCAAACAGTAGATATAAACTTTGACTAACTGCTTCCCAATGGTTGGTGGTTCATGCTTGTGCTGTCATTGATGATCCACAAGCCCAAATGGAATTGTAGAAAATATTGATGGGGACATTGGGAGTCATGAGACTAGTCTGAATCACCTAATAGTGATCAGCAAGACTTATCAAGCATTGAATAGACACTCACTTGAAGAAGGGATCTGGTGCTTGTCAGTAAAGATATTCAAGTGTATCAATACCAACAAGAGATCTAAATGGTATGATATTGAATCAGGATCCTTGCCTGAGTATATTGATGCACATGTGGCATGTGGCTGATCTACTGCAGTGTTTAGCATACATTAGGTCATTTCATCCAGTCCTCTAGGAATTGTAACAACAATCCCATTATTAATCTTCTCATTGTTTGAAGAAGTGCCATCTGTGAAAAAAATTAATCAGAGCATGCATATAACAAGATGAGTGGTAGTAATGCACTTGTGGAGCTCAACATCACACAAGGCACTGCTGGTTCAAAGATTTGCAACATGACATGTGAAGTGTTCAATTGTCCAACACCATTCTCACATTCATGTCTTATTTGATTGGAGGTAGCCTATAAAATTACATTAATAGAAATTACAAACTATGTGTGATACTATATCATAGTGCTGATAAAGAGTGCTTGAGTTGAGACAAAAAAAGGCATCTAGCACAATATTAATGAAACCAATTGATGATGTTTGAAGGCTCTTAAGCATCTCAGAGCTTGGCCTCTAGGATTGATAGGCTATTAGGTCACATATCAGTAGGTCATATTAGCATAAAAAGGTACTGGTACTGATCTGTTATTAATCCATGGCCTAACTTCACTATTCTGTCCATTTTGTCTAGGATTGCATTCAGATAGAGACTGCCCTTGTCAAGAGTACCTAGTGTTTGAAGAGGCTATGAGGGAAGTGCCTATTATTGAATTTTGATGCAAGACCAAGCTTTATGTGAAAGATGACTGCAGCCTATTGAATGGCAGGGCTGATCCAAAGTTTTTGATAAGCCTTCAGCAGCACACCTCCCCCCCCCATTCTGTCCCTATGACCATGAGATAAACATGAAGGAATCCTTTATCCCTAAGATTGGAAAACTCTACCCTCTCTCTTCTGACAAAAAGAAAATGACCAAAGACTTTTTAGAAGAGAACCTAAAATGAGGAAAAATCCACCCTTCAAACTTCCCACAAGCCTTCACCTTCTTCTTTGTAAAGAAAAAAGATGGAAAACTTTGCCCCTGCCAGAACTACAGGTATTTAAATTAACATACTACCAGAGATGCCTACCCCCTTTCCCTCACCAGCAATCCTACTAACAAACTAAAAGAATGCCAAAACCCTTACAAAGTTTGATGATTGATAGGGATACAACAATGTCTGGATTAAAGATACCAATGGAAAGGGGCATTTCTTACCCATAAGGGGCTTTTTGAACCAATGGTCATGTTTTTCAGAATGACCAACTCTCCCATCATCTTCCAACATTTCATGAATGACTTCTTCTGCAATATAATTGCTAAAGGATGGCTAATTGTTTACATGGATGACCTTCTTATATTCTTCCCCAACAACTCCACTCACACTGAATAAACCTGCTGCATTCTTCAATGGATAGAGGAACCTGAACTTGATTTCCACCTCAAGAAATGTACCTTCACTGCAAAGGAAGTTGAATACATAGGAATGATTGTCAAACCAAATGAACTCGCCATGGACCCTGTCAAACTCAAAGAAATTGCCAACTGGCCGACTCCTACCTTTGTCAAACAAGTCAGTTTCTTCCTTGGATTTACTGGCATTGCATGGCCAATTACTTCCTTATCACCCAACCTCTTATTGACCTTACAAAAAAAAACCAACAAAGGTCTTGAAATAAAGCATATGCCAGTGCTTTTGAACAACTCAAAAGACTCTTCCTTGCTAAACCAATCCTGACTTCCTGACCTCTCCACCTCCTTCACTATAGCTATTGACACATCCAAATACATGTTAGGAGGAATCCTTCTACAGATAGTGTTGCCACGACTCAGCTTGGCTTTGACTCAGCTTAGCTGTTGATGGCTAAATTGCTAACTTGACTATGGCTTACATAATTGCAACTATATGCTGATTGCAGTCTAATTCAGTTAGCTGCTTTAGTCAGCATATAGCCAAAGTGTGATTGGTCAACTTGAGTCAACTTTTAGTCATCTTGTTTACTAACAAAAACATGTCTTGCATGTCATCTTCATCATGCCAGTCCTGCTAGCATCTCATACTAGTATAACAATGTAGAACTGTAGTACAAAAAAAAACAAGAGGAGATGTGCTGCTAAACAACACTTATCTGGAGACTTACTAGTATCACTTTGCCTCCACTTGTGCCTTGTTATATTATAGTGCCTCAATTTTTGGACTGTGCTGAGCTTGAGTGGGAAAGGTTGAGAATTTGCTAGTATATACAAATGGGAAATAACTATGAGGAACTAACAGCATGAGGAAAGAGTGTGTGGGAGCAAGCATGCAGCGCTGGCTGGCCTAAGGTGGAAGCCAAAACCTGTCAGGATAATGAGCTGTGATCCTGAATGGGTAGGAGTGGCTAACAACACTATAGTGATGTGACCTGGCAGGTAGGAGGCAGAAAGAACATACTGGATAGTGAGGAAATGGAACTAGTAGTGGGCAGGAGGTATGGTGAACTGGTGCAGGGCATTGAGCATGGCAGGATTGGATTGCATGTAGGGGGTGAGGATCTGGGCATGATTGTGTAAGTAGACCAAGAAGGTGTCACTACTTCACCAGCCTTTTGCCTTGACTGCTTTAAAGGGGATGTTGCGAAGTAGGTATTTGAGGGTCAATCCAATATGAATGCTGTGGCCCTTGAGGTGGGGGATGCACATGTGGGACATTATGGTGTTGAGCATCTTGAGAAATTTGAAGTGGGTAAGTGGTTTGAGGCCTGTTTTGGATTTGTAGATGAAAAGATGGGCATCAGACAGTGAGTTGTTGATAGCATAATGGTTGACTTGGAGGAGGGTGCTGAGGGGGTTAGTGGGGCTGTCCTATTTGGCCTAGTAAATGTCATTCCCATTCTCCATGGCCTTGGTGCAAGGGAGGTGGAAGCTGCAAACTTTGAAACTATTGCAGTCACATTTGATGGAAACCTTGGCCCAAGTGATGTGTTTGGAGGGGTCAAAAGCACTGAGTTTTGGGATGGTGAACTCTCCCATGCAGGCCATTCCAAAGAATGGGGTGGTGAGGTAGGTGAACACTACTATGTCACTGGAGGAGGAGAGGAATAACTGAGCATGAATTTGTGTGATAGTGTCGATGGTATAGGGCTCGCACAAAGGGTATTTGAATGAGACAATGGTGGAAATGATATCTTTATGGGCAGGGGCTCACATGTCTTCTGGGATTTGTCTGATATTGTAGAAGGTGTGGAATACCAAGAGGCCAGAGTGAAAGCCTCCTTGGACAACTCTTCCCATGTGTAACTAATGACAGCATATATTTTGAAGATGTTGGTTTGGATGAAGGGTTTGATGATGTGACAGGGGGTGGTGGGATGCCAGTGCATGAGGCACTCCTTTGCTGGGCAGTGGGGTGCAAGAGGGTGGAGATGGGGGTGTTGGTTGCTGAAGGAGCAGCAGGATTCATGATGTCTGCATAGTGAGGTTGGAAAAAGAGGGGAAAAGGTGGAAGAGCAATGGGAGGACTTATCAGGGCAGGCAAATTGGATACATAGGGGGGGTGGAGTTTAGTTATGCTTAGGTGGGGTTTCAGGAGGTTGGGAGCAGTGGGGTCAGCAAGGAGAAGGCTGAGCTCAAGGGGAAGAGAAATGGGTGGAAGGAGATGTAAGGGGGGATAGATGCTGTGAAAGAGGGGATTGGCAGGGTTGATGGCACTGGTAACATACTGCAAGTGAGCTGTATAGTGAGCTTCTGTAAGGAGGACAAAGATGCACTTGAATATGTTGTTTATGGGATAGTCATGGTTGTGGCTGTGGCCTTTGCACCAGGCTTTGATGACGTTTTGATTATCTCTGAAAAGTTTGAAATGAATGTTGGTGGCACCTGCAGCAAGAACTGCACAAATGAGAAGTTTGAAGCCAAACCCTTCATGTCATAGCTGCTGTTACACCTGTCAAGACAAAGGGTCCAAGTGTACCACTTGCTATTGAGGCATATGCCAATGCCTGTGGAGGGGCTGGTATTGGAAAATCCATTGAGGATGGTAATGGGTTGGGAAGAAGGGATGGGAGAGTATGGGAATGAGTGTTCTAGATGCTATAGCCACCATGCCAAGTCTTCTTGGGTGCCACAGGGCAGGGTCTGTGGGAGGAAAGGTTTGTTACCAAAAATGAGCATCTGCAAAACCTGAATTTTGCCATAGTAATCATAGAAGTTATATAATAAACATAGCTGTCATAATACACATAGCTTGGCCATAGCTGACTTATAGTTTCCATTTCTTCATAGTAGATATAGTCTCAATAATCTGTGATAGCCTGTGACCAGCATGTCAGCATGCTCACATAAAGTATGATAGATTATAGGTGCATAGACATGCATATTTCTCTTATTGCTTCTGCAGAACTCATACATCATCAGAAAACCTCACTGGCAGGCTTCAAACTCTTATTTTACATTATAAAATCAACATCCAACCCCATATTATTATTGGCAGCCTACTAGTATTCTACCAGCACTCTCAAGCTAGAGGAATAACAACAAAAAAAACAGTTACTCAAAGTCCTGGCCCACCTATTCAGACAGCCTCATGTGAAGGTGGCCTAAGCCTGAGGATTCACCTGTTTTTCCTGGGTATAATGAGCAGGGAACCTCCAACCTGAGTGAGAGGAGCCCAAATGGAAGAGAGAGCAGAGTAGGCAGTATGAACCAGGGGTAACCATGACTGCTCACTGCATCACCATGTTGAGCAATAGAGGATGGCCAACTTGAACTCAAAGATGTCAATTGCTTGCCAGTGGGCATAGCAAGAGTCAGGTGTATGCACCATAAATGCAGTGGGTATTATTATTGCAGATGGTGCACCTCTGAAAGGCACTGAGACTTAGTAGAGGGACTCAGAGGACAGACAAGGAGATGGGAAGGGTTGGGTGACCACATATTCCACAAGGGGTAGCTGTGCTTCAATAGACTTGGATGTCCTGAAAATGCAAAACAGAGGGTGAATAATGCAACTAGAGTTTCCCACATTTGAGCAAAATGGCCAAATAGGTGACATGATGCTAGGCCACGCAATCACACTTTGATTGGCTTTTTGGAGGCCCCTCAAAATGAAAAGGCACCATGTCACAGGCCATTTTCAGTTGTGAACCACAGTTAGATTTCTGGCTTTGAAACACAAGACAGTAAAAACGGGGGAAATGTGGTACTTTTGAAGTCCCTTGATTGCTCTCTGCCACCTCACTGAGTGCAAATGAATGACAGGCAGAATTGTGGCATCGAGACTTTTGGGCCCAAAAAGTGGCTTTAGCTCAACAGCAGGGAGACGATAAACTTGAAAAAGCCATGTTCATGTTATGATCAGGCACCATTTTCCAAGCCTGCTGTTCATCCTTGAAAGTTTCTATGTTAGTGAAGAGCTCTGTCAGTGGTGCATAAGGGAAATTTGGGGTAGGCCAGACATAGTAAAGGAAAGAGTGGCATGCTGTTTGTGATGATGCATCCTTGAGCTGTAATTGGTCTTGTGAGAGTCACCTTTTGATAACTGGAAGCACTGCAACCACATTCAGTCAAAGGACAAGGGAGGCATGCATGTGGTGACTTACAAATGGGCACAGTCTCCTTGCTTTGCATCCTAAACCATGCATACAGATACACATTCTCCATCACTGTATCACATACTCAATCAGCACTACAGCACGTACAAAAGGGGTACAACTCACACCCCATTGCATTGTTCAATGTCTTATTGAATATACAGTTTAAAGTCCTGACACTCCCATGCTGCTTAACACCTTGCCCACCTCTGCTCTCGACATACCACAAAACATGAGCATGATGCCCTAACAACCATTGCATGCACACAAACACTTCCACAGCCAACAAGTTGATGATGAGTGCAAAGTTGACAACAACAAAGTGGACTGAATGTGCATAGAAAGTTGGCAATGCTAGGGTGAAGTGACTCAAGGCCTTGTAACAAGCTAGTGTGTTGTAAAAGGCTGCCAATGCAGCCAAGGACATGAATGTGAGCAAGAATAGTACAGGTATCCTGAATGTGGGAAACTGTGCCAGGGAAAAGAAGGCCTTGAATGATATGCATCTGTTTCAACATTTTACAGATGTACTAGTAGGCACAGTGGGCTGCCACAGAATGATGGATGGTGGAAATAGTACTGTCACCCATATAGAACATTTTGATTCTCTGATGCTGGGTGTTTCAAATGACGGAAAAGAAGCCTGGAGTAGATCAGTGAGTCTAAGTCATCCAGATGTACAGAAACTCAAGCTCACATCTAACAATAATCCCAACAAAGTCCCACATGGTCATGGTGACCACAACTTGGATACTGACAATTGTGACATACTCCATCCTAAGCAAGCTCCATATCATAAAAGCCTTCCTTCATTCTATTGGAGAACACTCATCTACTCACATGATGCCTCATGTCTCATAATATCTCCTTCAGGAGGTCAATCCCAAGAATGAAAATCAGTGGGTCAACAACTATGACAAATGCATGCACCATAGGTCCATAAAATGAGCTTGGGAAAGGAACTCATGGGTGTATGCAATTGGTCTGGTGCAAAATGAACAGACTAGGTTGCCACACTGTTTGGATCTATTGACACCCATCTTATCTAATCTACATACTGCATCGTTTGGTTCTGTTGGCAATGTTATCTTATCTAATCAACAAAAGGACACTACCCCAACCTTTTCTCTTTCAAGCTGCTATCTCCCACCTTCATTTTTACTCATGTCAACCAATCACAGCAGCACCACTCCATCATCAGACTACCAGATTGCAGGAAAGTGAGTTACTGACCCAGCCATGTGCTGAGCTTTGACTTTACCTGAATCCTCACCTGACTTCTCACAGATCATGATAGTAGTACCACAATGGTATGTATATGTGTGCATATATTCAAGACTGCCCACAGATAATGAATAGATTATATGAAAAACACAATTCTGACCTGTTATCCATTAAGAAGAAGGGATTGTCATACATCCCAAACCACACTGTCATTCAGGTATGTTAAGTTTTCTATTGAAGCAAAGAACTGAACTGAACTATCTATTTTTACATGCATCTATTCCTCAGCCCATCCTCTGTCTCGACTACTGGTAAGTGCTGAGTAACAAGGCCCTTGAAGAACTGTGCTCAGGGCCTACATGTTGTTAATCGCTATGTGATTGCATATGTGTACATCATTGCACTTTTCTCATGCAATCCATTACTAATGAAAACATTGACATATTTGATGCTTTCAATGTGTTTCACCTTGGTTTGGAGGTCCCAATCGCCCTTGTTGCATTCCAACCCAGCCTGCCAGTGGTTGCCCTTGTTACCTTCTGCCAGTGTGGTATATCAATATAGTGCAGCCATTTTACTGGCCAGGTCATATGAGTCATCTGGAAGTCTGGTGAGTTCTTCTAATGCTGGTGTTTGTAGGCCATGCCAAGAATAGAGTACTTGCTGTATTTGGTCACATATGATGTTGACCAATTTCCATTAGAGTTGGTAGGTTCATGAGAGAATGGAAAGAAGGAAATGCTCGAGGGTGCACTGCCTGCTCATAGGATGGTGCCAACAAGGACTATAGCTTGAAAACAAGACAGGCTGGAAGGGGTGGAGGTCAGAGAAGAAATGAGATGGACAGAGTAAGGATTGGAGGATCATCTATGTATACTCAAGCTGGAATGGTACTAAGTGTCTTGGGGTGATGATCTCAGTTATTCAGTTATTCAGTCACTTGCAGTACTTTAATAGTGATTCACAGCAATCTAGGTCAACAACATAATGAATTATGTATCATAGAAGTTTGATTCAGTAAGAAGTCAAGGGGTAACATAGAACTTGAAGACATGCTTAAGATCATTTGTAAAAATGACCCTTGAAAAAAATCTCAGAGAGCTACCAACTTGGAAGTGAAGGATTCTGAGGACCACTGGGGCACAAGCCTTGTACACCATGGATGCAATCAGTTGAACAAGAGTGATGACCTTAGGCTGCTGGTATGTTTTAGGGCTTGGCAATGGTTTTGCAAACCTGAAAGTTGAAGGTGAGGTGAAACAAATCATAGCTACATGGCATGAATGGGTGTGTACAGCAATCAAATAATTGAAATGTACCAGCCTGAGGTCATTCAATTGACAATGGTCAAGGAAGAGCCATTAGTCTTTATCTTTTTCCATTGCTTTTCTTCTCTTTCCAAGGTGCTCAACAAATGCTTTGAGCTCAAAACCCCTTTGTCAAGTTCACCAAAAGCATGTATCCATGTAATGTTTGGAGGGTCACAGGGTCCATGGCCAGCCAGCCAGCCATCTTCAAGTGTCTGGCAAGGCATGAAATTATATATTTACAACTCTTTAATCTGTCAATGCACATAACATGTTCTGTGGTGCAGTTGTCTGAGAGTATAAGGTCTAGATTGTTGGAATGCTCGTATTTCGCCATCCTCAGGGTGAGCTTCATAATAAAAGCCTCTGAAAAGTTGGGCAAGTTTATGAAGGAGACTGTATAGTGGGGGGTAATCTGGAAAGATGTTGGCTTTGAATATCTTTTGTGACATCAGCACTGCACTTTTCTTTACCACCAGGGTCTGAATTGAAAACTCTTTTAATAAGAGATGAGAGATCTGCAGTCCTGATAAGCATGGTCCAAAGAAGGACCCAAAAAGCAGACTCCAAGTCACCAACAAACATGTGATCTGCACTTAGGTCTTCTACAAGGCATATAGACATAAACTCCCATGTGCTCTGCTCAGAACTATGAGAACTTGATAGGAGTCAGACAAACAGCTCACAATTATGTATGATGCATGTGGCTCATCGAGGCTGATTGAGTGAAGTTGCCTTTGCAAGGTCCCAGTCAATGAGACACCCACAACCATTGATCCTAATGATGTTTCCAGTGCTAATGTTCTTATGGAGGTAGCCCACATGATATGTATCTTGGTGAGCTACAATTGATATAACAATTGTCAGAACATCAAACACACATCATGGCATGGAGATCTACTAGCAAGCATGTTATGAATTGCTTGCACCATGTCCTTCAAGCAAGAGAACTCTGTCAGGCTAGTACCAATGACATCTAGGATAAGTTGATAGTAAGAGTGGTACATACATAAGCTCCAATCCTTCCTAACAAGCCCATGAGCATGCCAACATCCTGCATATTTGTGGCCTTTGCTCATCCCAACATTGAGCATCTGAGGTTACTGCTTGCAAGACAAATGGGGAGGAAGTGGACACTATGCCAATTGAGGTTTGCATAGATTTCACCTTCCAGGATGATGTCAGTGGCATCAAGGCACCAAGAATACTTGGCAATTTCTAGGAATATCATATGCAGGGCAAGTGCATATTGTATGACCTGCTGGTAGGGAAGGGGCAGGATGTGGCCTGGTAAAAACAATTATAGTCAGTGGCCTATTGCCATTGGGTATAGAAGTCCTAAACATGGGAACATCTGGTTTCAGCTCTAACGCCTCTTTTGCATGGGCAGCTTCATCCTTGATGGGATGATGGTATCAATGTTGTGGAGTTCTAGAGGGGTTATTGAGAGTTGAGAGAAAATTTTGGCAAGAGACACTTTGCTATTGTATGCAATGGGTTCAGAAATGATGGCGCCTTCTCTGCCCCATTGAATTAAGCATGTGTGGTGATGCTTAACATACACCAAAAATAGGTGCATGCAGACCTGAGATGTGAGGATTGATGCAGCATATGCCAACATTTGGCCAATCGTATCTTTTCTTGGGTCAGAATTGCTGATGAATTCACATTTAAATGGGTTCAACAGAATAAGGAATGAATCATCAATATTGCATCACTTGAACTTAACAAACATATCAATTTTTGAAGTTTGACAATCTAGAGGGAAGTCTTCAATTACTGACTCATGGTAAATGCTGATGTTGGATTTGATTTCAAAGGGGTAACCATTCTTCCTGTTTCCTCAAGCATGAGTGTCAACAAAGTGTAGCTGCAGGGCAAATAGCTCTGCCTCTTGGACCTTCAATGACCAAGGTAAGAAACATGTCATACATATTGATATGTTGACCAAAAACAACTTACGAATGGCTGGTATGCATTTAACTCTCCCATGACATACACTGTGTGCAGGAATGAGGTCTGCAGCTTGAACTTCTGTGCCAAATGGTGTTCAGGAGTATATTCTAAAGAAAGAAAAGTGTCCAAGAACTTGTTGACAGGTATTGGGCTGAAAAAGTTGCCTTTCATGCATTTACTGATGGTGTAGATGGTTAGGATGTGAAAACATATCAGCATCAAGGTAAAGCACCTGTATTGGTTTCTCTCCCTTGATGGGAGTGCTTGTTGAAACAGTAATGTCTGAAGGATAGGTAGATTCCAATGTCTGGGAGCAGTGTTCAGGACCAGTGGCAACAGGCTTAACTGAGTTGTCAGCTTTGGTACACTGGCCTGCTTGAAAGTAGTGTGTACTTACTATGAGGCCATTGGGATCATCTGGACAGGGACCCATCTTGGTCATTAATATTGATAAGAAAGTTGAGCTCTGAAATGTGAAAGAGTGTTTCAGTTTGAATTCCAACAGATTTCTAAAATTACTTACTTTGTGATAGCAATTGGGACAGTAGGACATCACTTGCAAGGCTAGAAGGCTTTAGATTCTAATTACAGCCCAATTACAGCCCATCTATGAGAAACCATTGTAGAGGCTTTGGAGTGTCGATGGAGACCACAGGCATGGCTGCCTGTGACAGGTTTGTGACAGTCACAAAGGTTGTCCTTGCATACTGAGATCAAATGCTAGTGCAAGTTATTTGATGGCATGTTCATTAGGGCCCTCGTCATGGTACCATCTGGAGTGTATTCTTTTTCTCAAAGGACACTGTTTGGGCTATTTTGGAGACCCATACAGATAGTCAGATTCTAGGTTACTGTCACAAAGGGATTACTAAGGTTATATACAATAGCCTCCAGGCAAACCTGAACCTGCAGCCAAGCCTATTAAATACTATGTGTGCATGGAACCAGGATCAGGGCCTAATCTAATAGTGCCTCCAACTTTGCTTGGAATACACAGAGCTCGATACTATCCATCTCCAGCCTAATCTCCTAGTCCCCCACCATCAGCAAACCAACCTTTTTAGACTATAGAGTTGACAGAATCTCACAGCTGTCAGGCCCTGCACAGTCTGTACAACTGAGTGGCTGTGTACCTTATACTCTGAGTTTAGAAGTTACCATTTCACCCAGGTCTATATAAATTTATGATTATGTACAGTGTTTACAGATTTAGGAAGAGTGGAGATCCTGATATGACTACTTAATGTCACCAACACTGACTAACAAACTTGGACATGATATGTCATGTGACATGACATTATCTTCAAGTTGCAAATTAGTAACTCAGAGTGCTTGACTAGAAGTGCAGCACACACAATGGGCTGGCACTGAAATGATGATAAGTAGGCCTGAGACTAGGGCTTGTAAGTGGCAAAGAGAAAGTGTATTAGTAGGACTGTATAATACAAATACAAAGTGGACTTAAAGTGATAAATACATCTCATATCCGAGTCTGCACACACATTATGTGCTGTGTTGTTGCCATTGCATGAATGTCCTGGCTGGTTGGGACTTGGTCACATCATGTCATCATTATCCAAGTCCATCATTCTTGTGGTTTGCATTGCATTCACAATGCATCATATTGCCATTTGTGTTGCATTCAGGCATGTTGGATGCACTGTTGTTACTTAGAAATAAGTCAATAAGTACTAGGTAAACCTACTATACTTATTCCCCTGGATTTAATCTGGCTATAAGCTGATGTTAGGACAACTCTAACTATCAGATCAAACAGTAGATGAGTAAACAATTACTAATGAGTGAGTGGTAAACTTAGCCAATTGGTAGTCCAGTTGTTCTCCTTTTACTGAGTCTGACTCTAAGGTAATAGGGTTGGCAATCCTAGTGAAGACTTGCATCTTGATAATGAAATAGAAAGGCAATAGCAAATACTAGAGGAATGCTATTGTCGGTACTAGTCTTGCCATAATGACTAGCTTATGGAAAGCTTGCTTAGTGGTTTCTTAAACAAGGAGAAATGTGGTGGCTGTGCCATGTGGTGTAAGGAAAGGTTAGCTAATGAGCTAATTTCCTAGATAGAAAACTAGAGATAAGACTCTGCTGTTAGTGAGATATGATGCTAGCAAGGGTGGTTACTAGAGTAAAGAGTAATAATGGATTTGCTAATGATTTAGCAAGAGAGTGATAGGGGGAAACATGTGGGAAAATTCCCTAATAGGATGCTTTGTACACTGACAATAACAGATGATGTAATGTTCTGTATTGGGTACAATAGCATGAGAACAAATGGTGTGGATAAGTATAGATAGGCAGTTAGGGTATTCCTAGACTAGGTTTATCTAGGTTACAGTAGCCTAATGGCTGACCCTAGTGGCTATGATATGCTTATGTAATGAAAGGTCGACCTGAAAGTGGTCTGATCCTAGTGGCTATGACTTAGTTTTCTGCTAAGTACTAATCAAGCCTAAGGTTTGATAAGAGATAAGAAGCTTGACCCTGAGTCTAGACCTGTTTGACAGATCTTAGGTAATAGAGGCCTGATGCGATCTGCTTGACAGATCTGTAGGTAAATAATCCTTCTAATTTGATTGACAAACTATGAAGGAATCTAGATCTAATCTATGTGGTAATAGAAGTAGATCTATGAAAGAAGACAAGATAGATCTATTAAAGAATAGAAGATCTATCAAGTGATATGATCTCAAAAGGGAAATAAAAAGGAGATAATGAGATACCAAAAGCAGCCTAAAATGAGCTTCTTTTATACTCATTGGGAGTGGCTATGCTTGACTACGCCAGCCACCAAGGCTGTTCTTGAGAGGGTTTTGCCATTGACTGGTCATTTTCACAGCATTTGAAAGTTTTCTGCTATTGGCTATCAATGCCATAGCCTCTTATTCCTGTGCATGGCTGTGCAGGCTGTGCAGGCTGTGCATCTGCATGATTACCAAGGGCAATGTCACTTTCTATTCAAACTAACCCAAACTGAACCAAGGCAAACTAGCTCATGTCTGGATTTGACCTACTTACTTCATGCAGTGCCAGGATATCAATTTGGGCTAGCCCCTAAGCTTTGCCAGAGGTCACATGACCAAGCTGTGCAGGCCTAGTTGATTAGTGCTCATCTACGAACTAGTGTAGTTTACTAGCATAGTTATTGGTTGTTAAGACTGTATAATCCTTTGGGTCGAACTCCGGAACTCCGGAGTTGTGGACATAATGGGACTTCAGGTTCAGCTTGTGTGCTGCCCCCTTGCTAGGTTGCATGTCCTGGATTTAGGAAAAGGTTGGAGACAGGAGGGTCAGAGACATTCAGAGGTCAAGAGGATTTGTCAAGTTGATAACGAAGCTAAAGCTAGATACATGAATTCTACATTATATATACTATGGAGTTGTATAGGATTACTAATGGAGTTCATCGCATTAGTAAGTGATTGGTAAACACAGAATGAAGATGAGTAAGATGGAAATGGAGGGAAACATAGCCAGAGCTGTGCTACACAGGTTCAGAGATAATTAGAAAACAGATCTAGTACAAATGGGGAATGGAGGAAACGTAAGTGAGTCAGAAAGTTACATAGCAGAAGTCTGGAGGTCAGAGGTGAGCTCCCGAGTGAGAATGCATCAGAGTTCAAGATGAGGGAACTGGAGATGGTTTTGGAGGGTTGGAGTTAGGACGGTATATGACATTGGTACATAAATACATAGGAGAAAAAATGGGTCATATCTCAATGGGAAAAATTGGGAAAAATCTGAGAATTTAGGGTCATTTAGGTATAGATAGAAGCTAACTGGCCCTAAAGCATTGGAGGAATTGGATGGTAGGAACAATGGGAAAAAGGGTATCTTTTTGACCTCAGCATGCTTTTGATAGCATGCAGGTCAGTGCTCTCCTTGTCACCCAATGCACACAGAACACGTGAGTCAGGTGAGATGAGATGGCATGCCATTGTTGACATGAAAAAATGAGGACAAGAGCACCCATTGCATGTTGTTTGCATTGTTGATGTGTTGCAAAGAGTGTGGTGAAATATGAAGGAGGATGATGAGGGCTTGTACTACATGTCATTGTCCAAGTATATGTGGTTGCATGATTGTTGATGGGAGAAAGTGAGGGCAACAATGAGGGTGAGAGTGAGAACGAGTGGTGGACAATGTGAGGTGACACACTGTAGGAGCTCAGTAACACTCTCTATGGTTGTATAGCTCCTTTTTGCAGCTTTTCAGGTCCTCATTCATCATCATCAAGAGTTGTCCATTTCTATCCATGGTGTGGTTCAGGTCATCATCATTTGAGTATTTGTGGTTGTCAACATGAAATGGTAATGGTGAAGGTGACAGTGAGGGTGACAGTGAGGGTGAGGGCAACAGGGTGAGTGGTGGATGACAATTATCTATGTGAAAGCTTGAGGGTGCCAGTAAAGGCAAGGGCACCCATTATCAATCATTTGTGTCATGGTGTCGTCATCTGTTGGGAAAGGGCATGTTGCATGCACATCATCATTTGTTGTTGTCTGTTGTTACTATCTCCAAATTTCAATCCAACTTGTCCTTGTTCCTGTTGTCAACATGGCCAATGTTGATGTGAGGCATGCTAGTACAAAATATGTGGTATTGAAGCCTAAAGTTAGCTTGGTAATCACAAAGGTTGACAATCAAAAGTTCAACAGAAATCTTCCTCAATTGACTGGAGGAGAAAGCATCATAGTATCACTATCAATTCAAATAGAAAAAATTCTGTACAGAATACAACACCATAATTGAAACAGCCCAGGAGTACAGATTACCGCTAGTCTTATCCTAACAAGAATACAACAGATTCAAGTTGACCTGTGATAGTGCAGTGACACTATCTAATACTATGGTGAAAGTATGCTTGAACAAAATAGTGAATAACTCACCTGTCATCATCAGTTGACATTGCATGAAGTCTGGATGGTTTGGTGCTCAAGCAAATAACACTTCCTCATCATCAGTCATACACATCCCACATAGTATTTGGCCTTGTTGAGGCTTTGATGAGCTTGCTTGACCTGCATCCAGTTGTATTCAAGTTGCAACCTCAGCAGGTTGCATTGGACCAGTTGGTCCACAAGATGTTTTTGCATAACCCGTATGCTGTAGTTAATGTGTGCTGTTGCTAATAGCAGTTGGGCTTCCAAGGAACTGTGTGAAGTGGGGACACTATCATTGGCAAGGTTCATTGGTTCCTACATATTGAAAAAAGCACTGTAAGGCCCATGATGCAGCTGATTGCAATGGCAAAATGAACCCACTGCCTCTGGGAACATACTACTGGTAACCAAAGCTTTGGCAGGGCTGAGTCCCAGAATGGGCTCCATAAACTCTTCCCTGGGGCTACAAGGAATTTGAAATAGGATGATCAAAGCATATTGGCACTCACCATTGACTTGTGGTGACCTCAAGTCAGGCTCACTTGAAATTTGCCATGTCAGCTGATCAACATTTCAATGGCATAGTTAGCCCTAACACCAATATTAATGCCTAGAGCAAAGCAGAAGCTGTAGTGTGCTCAACAAATTGCATTCTGTCCCAATTGTGGGAAGTGATTCACAAATGAAATGAATGTTCTTTAACACATGAACCAACCTTCAAACAGTTGTGGTTTTCTCATCAACACTGGTTCACAAGCTTTGTGCCTTGATATGCCAACTTGAACCCAGGAATCTGGCCAATTGCTTTATCAACCTCAAGAAATATCCTTTGGAACCATGCAAGACATTCCTTACAATATTCTCTACCATCACACCATTGATGATTTCTATTGAAGTAATATGAGTATGGAAGGCTCGAGTATAATGACAGCAATAGCACAGAACCAGTGGGAATACTCACTGGTAATAGTACTGAAGGTAGAATAGAGTAGAGTGTAATGAAGTTGGTATTAGGGCCTATATAACCCTAGGAGTGATCCGACAGATGGGAGGTCAAGAGCACTTAGATTATGCAATGGATGAAAGCCCAGACTATATACTGGAGGGACATTTGTTTGTACTTATGTATCTACAGTATAGGGCAGGTCCATGGAATGTTCTATGATGTTCCATGGAGATGAATTAATCATTAATGATGTTATGCATAGCATGTGCTGACTGAGTTATCACCATCATGTTATCACAGAGATAAATGATAAGGGCCTAGATCATTGATTAGGTGATCTGAGTCTAGACCATGCTTAGTAATAAGCTTTGATCATTGACTTAGAAGCATATCCCTTTCAGTATAAGCTTAGTCATCATCTGTGATTTCAACAACTTTGACTCTCATCCTGTATTCGACAGTTTCAATCACAAAGGCTCTTCCATGGACTTGGACTACCTTTCCAACACAGAATACTATCTGGGAGCTTCTGAAGCTTTTCCCAGAGGCAAGACATTCATGGATGAGTTTTTTTTCTGATAGGTATGGATCACTTTGGCAGGAAAATCTCTTCTACCTGTTTGCTTCTTGAGAAAATTGGCAACTTGGGTTTTGGCTCCTGTGCTTGGGTCTGAACATAGCTGGAATGAATAACTTTCTGAATCTGGATTTGGTAAGTACTTGTCATGCCTCTTCTCATCTGACATATTACTCTAACCTGGTCAGATGAAGACACTCTCAATCTTATTTTGAACTGCAAGACAGCTCTGTCTATGCACCGAAATGTTATCATCCAGCCCACCTTGGAAATCACTTTCGATCCATCCAAAAGCTCCAACAAAATATGCTGTTTCTTTGTATTATCAAGACCCCATCAACTGTATTTAGATGCTGCTTAGCCACCCCTTTTTTGAGAACCACATATTGTTCATCCCCTGGAAGGTCTGGTCCATGGCTATGCGATTGGTACATATCTACAATGAATGGCTTTTCAGGGATCATGCTTGGGAATTTCAGGTAGGAGCAACTCTTTTTGACCTTTATCTCTCTTGCTCATCTCTTCACCACAGAGCAATCTACCATCCAGTGGCTCCACATTATTAGGCATTACACTATCTTTTGACAAGACTAACATCTCCACCATGTCCAGCAACCACATGGCACATCTGATGGTGATCAGCCTTGCCAACATTAATGCAAGCATTCATAGCAAAGGTTCACTTCATGCACACCTTCTCCTCACACTTCTACCAGTCCTATTTTTCATCTACAAAAAGTCTTAAGTCCATAGCCTTCTGTCCAACCACTTATTCCATGAATGCCTCAATATTGTCCTTGGCCCATTGAAGGTTGCAGCTTCTATAGGGATAATGATGAGCGACCTCATGGGTAACTTGCATTATTGCTTCACTCTGCTGGTTGGGTATACTGCAGACACCCCCAAGTAGAGTCTAATCTCCAGTACAAGTCCCAGGGCATCTCTGGTCTCTACCACCTTCTACAAATAGTTCAGTGACAATATTTGCTACCCATGGTGTACTGTGGCCCAGATCTTGAAGGAAATCCACATGACATGCATCCAGTGCAGTTCCAACAACTATGAGCACTTTTTCAAGCTTGTGAAGGCTTACAAACTTAATAGGGTTGATGTGCCCCTCTGGATCAGCTGGCCCCTGTCTGAACTGTCAATATTTCTCAAACCCGAAACCCTTCATCATTTTCACAAGTTTTCTTTCAACCATGACCTGCACTGGTGCCTTATTGTTGTGGGCAACAACAAGATCAACTATCACTTTATTCTTGTTTGTACGTTAGTCGGCTACTGTCGATTCAGTGAAGTAGTCTCAAAACTGAAACAAGTAACTGGACATGATCATCACTCCATGTAACATTACATCATTGGCATTATTGCTGATGCCATTCCCTCATGCTTCCTCACTGCAATTCATGCTTTGATGGGCTTTCGGTACCTTGCTCAGCTTTCCTCTTTTGATGACCATACTCTCCAGCAACTTGAATTGGATTCCTTGCTACAAATTTTTCACAAGCACAAAGATGCTATCATTACTGCCAGTGCTCACTCCAATCACTTTCACATACCCAAATTGGAACTTTTGCAACACATTGTTCCTTTCATCCACAACTCCAGTGCTATTATACAATGGAGTGCAGACACCACCAAGTATCCTCACGTTGTAAGAAAGATAGAAATGGTGTGAGTGAAGGTCCTAGGTGTCACCAAAGGATAAGGGAAGGTGGGTGTGAGTGTAAGACTCGTCCCAGAGGTTCTTGGAAGGTTGTGTGTAGTGGGAAGGGGTAGCAAAGACCAACATAGTAGAACACCAATGAATCCGGAGTAGGTCCGGTGTAATCCGTTCAATCCATTACATGTAACGGATAGCAGATGCAAGGTTCTGGACTGCAACGAGGTCCGGAATAAAGCAAGACGAACAGAACAACGACGGCGAAGGTGAGCAACCTTAAGGAAATGAACCTCAGACAGATAGAGGCCAAACAGGAGATGGATTCGCATTATACATGCGACATAGACTTTATAGTAACTAGGAATCGTCCAGAATAGGTAGATATCAAATGAAAAATAAAAGCTGTGGTGAAAAAGCGCATCAACCCTCTACGGCTAAGTGAAGCGTCGGGAAGGACGATGGTGTATCCTAAACGGTAAGTCTTGACCATACGACAAGGCACTCTCTTCTCTTCGATACCAGGAGTCTGGCGAGTCCATTCGGCCTAGAATGATGAGACTCGTCTGAAGACCATCCGACTACCGTAAGAGCTATGATTAGTGACTAGTGAAGACGTACAACGCCCAAATGAGGTGAAAGGTATGTCGTGAAGGTGGATCCGGAATGTTATAAGTATGGTTAGTTCGAATCCGGTCAGCACGGATAGCACGGACACGGAACGGATAACATGGATACGCACTAAAGGGAAGCGGACCACGCTCAGATGGACAGTAGACTCAATAGGACGTGTTGAAGACGATGCAGATTCTCCTAGAAAGTGGGCAAATGCCTCTTTACGACCGTAGGCAGCTCTCAGCTCCTACATCCGAGGGGGACTTGAATGCTGACTGTCCTCAGTCAGTCATGTGACTCGGCCAGATCTGGGTTTGAAACGCCACAAATGAACCCGTCCACATGAACGGCTAAGTCCACCTTCCGTCCTAACTTCTCTCTTCTTTCTACACCGCACCTTGTCCTCATGTCTCTCACTCCCTTTGAAGACATCCTTACTCAAGTATCCGTTGCCGACGAGGCGACTCAGCAAGCCGCGAAGGACCTTGATGACGTAAAGGAACGGATCAACGCGACGTCCCTTGTGGCCCCAGAGGACAAGAAAGAGCTCGAGGAGGAGAAGGCGGATTGGTGCAATGAGTGGCACCGGGTTATGGTGCGTTGCAATGCATATCTTTCGCTTCCTTATACTAACCGCAGGGACAGACACAGTTCCATAACGCGATCAGCAAGGCGAAGGAGCACGGGATCCCCCCGTTGCTGAGCGACACGCTCGCAACGAGGATGCGAGAGTCCAACGCGTTGTTCCGGCGATGGCAAGGTGAAGCGGCTAGTCGTCAAGAGGCCCGGAGGAAAGCGAAGGAGGTTCCAAGGGCAGCGACGTCGGACGCGTTCCACGTCAACGAGCTTTGCGCCTCGCTCGAGGAACCGTCCTCACAAACACTAGCCGGGGGTGTGCAGGGGTCAGGGTCCAAGACGACGACGGTGACTACTTCAGAGGGAGATACGGGAATGTTGGCGCGCGAATGGTGCTCGACTACGAAGGCCACCGAATCAGCTGCAAAGCCTCTGACATGCAAGGTAAGACATCTGGTACGGTTTTCAATCAGGGGCTGATTCGTTTGGTTTGTAGGGAGCTCGTCCGAGAGTGGAGATGATGAGGATGAAGAGGAGGATGAGGACGAGGACAGCGACAAGCCCATCGTCGTCGAGACAGTCCAGCCGGACGAAGAACGGGTTACCCACCAGCCTCCCTGTGACGGATGCAGGAGGCACAAGCGGGCCTGCGTCGGGTTACCGCACCGGACCTGCGATCCGTGCGGTAGGTTGAAAACGAAATGCAACAAGAAGTTGAGCGGGAGGGGGAAGATTCCGGTCACGAAAGAGGTGGAGCCAGAGTCGAAGGGTAAGGCCCCAGGTGCATTAACAGCTACTGGTCGTCCTACGTACTGACCATTGTGTAGTTCAACTTCCTCGGGTCGTGATCCCGCCGCTCAAGGCGCACGACTTCCCTTCTGGAGTAGGTCCATCCAAGGAAAGGGGTGAACCCAGGTCGCTTGACTCTCCGATCTCCCTGCATGACGACGAAATGCCTCGGAAGAAGGCGAAGACTTCGAAGAATCCCCCCGCCTCGGCTGCGATGCTCAAGGGCATGAGGCGTTCAATGTTGGCACTCGAGTCAAAGGTTCTCTCGTCTTGAGCATACTTTAAGGACATTGAAATGCGCGCAGCAACAGCGGGAGCACTCCTCGCTTCTCATCAGAACAAGCTGGATCTGATGAAGGAGCATTTGGGATTGTGAGGGGCGTCTTTATTCCTCGTCGGTAGTTGTCCGTTTTGTATTGTAGTCATCATCCGCATGCATCCGTGTTTGGGTCCGTGTCTGAGTCTGAGTCCGAGTCCGAGTCCGTGTCCGAGTGTGATCCCTAAGTAAGAAGATACCAAAACAAATCAGGGGAAAGAAATATCACGGATCAAACGATTAAAGGGGTAGAACGCCACCGAGGTGCGAGCAGCCACTCGACTTGTCTTCTTCTATCGTCTTTCGCATCTATTCGTCAGCGGGAGCCATCAACTCTATGCCGGGTGGAACCGGATCTACAAGAATGAAAACAGATCAAAATGTTTGGGACGTGCGAAGTATATGTCTAAATAGAAACATGTCAGGTCGAGATTAAGGAAGATGAGTACGGTTTCCATTGCGTTATTCGGCTTTTTAGGGGTTTTTCATCTGTTCTGATCGAGTGAGGATATGTCTATAGTACCGGGTCTTTGTCTTTAGTAACGGTGTTCTGCTGGCATGAGGCGTGAAGACTCCGGACAAAGAGCCAGGATAGAAACGGATCACCGGACGAAACCCGGGGTAGGACGGATAGCACACGGAACGGTGGTTTTTTCGTTTGTTGGAAGCTAGTCCTGAAGAACTGCCTCCTCGTTCTCTTCCTCATAGTCTATGTCTTCCTCAGCGTTATACTCGTCTAGCTCTATCTCGTCCAATCCGGTCAGTTCAGTAACGGGGATTGAGATCTTTGTGCGAGAGAAATATGGCAGCAACCGAAAGGCTGCATACTGAAGCTTCGAGATGGATCCATCCAACTCTGCCAGCAGATACGATCCTCCAGTTGTTATGATTCGTGCAACCGTGGTACTCTTTTTCCTATCTTGTTCCTGAATGTTCCTTGACTGGTGATTGGTCGCCGCATCGTACGATTTCTCTCTCTATTTCCATTCGCTGTCCAGATCGTACGATTATGCCTATTTTCCTTTGTTTACTCTTGATTTCCTTTCTTGTCTTGGTCCGTGCACCTTTCTCTCGACTACTTAAACCGTCTCATCTCGATGTATTGTCTCTAAGCTAGTCTTTATCAAATATCATGCTAGCCTCCCTCCCTCGAAACCTCAAAAAGGCTTACCAAGCCTCCTTGACTCACTAAGACTTCGTCTCGCTTCTGAGGAGATGCTTCTACCTTTCGGAAAACCTCCGTTAAAGGAAGACCTCTCGAACCCTCGACCTTCACTAGCTCTCGACTGTACGACCGCCACCGCGATCGTAACAAAAGACTAGCTTGCACATAATGAGGCTATCCTCGTATAGTCCTCCAATATTCCTCCTAAGAAATCTGCCATTGACTCTCACTGGTTCATACCACGAGAACAACCCACTGAACCCTCAGAACCATCTGAACCTATGAACACCCCCCCCGAAACCCAAGACATTGACGACGTCCTTCCTGGACAGTTCAAACAAGACGACACCCTTAAGATCTCCACTGAACTAAGCCACAAATTATCCAGGGCGATAAATATCCCCAGAGTTCCCACTCCCCCATCCCCCACTCCAAAGACGACACAACCCGTCTTTTCCCTTGAACAACTCCCCTTTGGCAACCTACAGCCGTTCGAATATCCCCTGATCCAATTCCCTGAACCCATTAAACCTCCACGACCCTCCGCACACACCCTTCGACCAAAAACAACCAAACCAGCTATGACTGCTGTCAGAACAACCGAGCTGTGTATCGGCACCCCAGAAAACTTTGATGGAACCCCTGCCAAGGCTATCGCATTCATAAACACGGTACAATTCTACCTACTCGTCAATGCAACCGTATACAACGATGACAACAAACAAATCGCCTTCGCCCTATCCTACATGACCAAAGGAACCGCACTCACCTGGGCAACCACCTTCCGAGAAAAAGCCATCTCGGGGACAACCATCACTCTGGGAACATGGGCGGATTTCGTAAAAGAGTTCAAAAAAACCTTCGAAAAACAAGACACTAAAGCCAATGCCATCGCCTGGCTGTCGACAAAACGGGTCCGAAGTAAAAAGGACAAACAGGGAAGGACTACGTTTGAACCCCCCCTCGAAACATATATCTCTGAATTCCAGAACTACGCTCAAAGAGCTGGAATGATTGCTGCCGAATTCGACAGCGTCCTAATCGGATTCTTTAGCGAAGGAATCCCTACCCCCCTCATGCGCCACATCTATGGAATGGACACTGTCCCCTCCACCATCAACGACTGGTATGAAAGAAGCAGGCAATTCCACACTCAATGGCTGAGAGCCAACGATGTGGAAGATCGAAACCAAAACCCCCAAAGAACGTATTACCACTCTACCACTACCCCCGCCCCCACCAAAGACCCAAACGCCATGGATGTCGACGCTGTTCATATCTCAAAATTGACCCCCGAAGAACGAAAGAAATGCGTTGAACAAGGACTCTGCTTCCGCTGCAGGAAAAAGGGACACCTCTCCACTGCCTGCCCCACCTTCCCCTCTGGATCAACCAAACGAGTCCAGAAAGCGACCAAAGAAGAACCCTTACCTAAACTGGTAAAAACCGAAGACGAAGAAGAAGACGAAGAAGCAGTTAGAAGGATCACCTTCTCAGCACCCCTCATTGACTTGGATTTTTAAAAGGGAGGGTCCCACCGACGCAGACCTCTCCCTCTCTCTTTACCTGTGCTGCTGTAACTGTACGAACCAAATCTATGCAAATACCAGTACAAGTTATCTCCCCCACGCACACCTTAAAAGTTGTCAACACCCGAGCCCTCATAGACAGCGGTGCAGAAATCTCTTGCATCGACTGGAACTTCGTAAAGAAGCACAACCTCCTAACCACCCACCTTGACCACCCAATCCTCGTATGAAACGTAGACCAATCCACCAACAAACGAGGAAACATCACCCACACCTGCGACCTCTTCCTTAACATCGAAGGGATCACTCAACAAGGAACCTTCTACGTCATGCACTGTGGAAACGAAAACATTATTCTAGGACTCCCCTGGCTACGGAAAGCCAACCCAACCATTGATTGGGCCTGGCAAACGATCACACTATCCGAATCTATTGATGAGTCAAAAACCCTCTTCCAACTCCACTCAAAAGATGTAGACTGACACAACAAATCGTTCTGGAAACCTACCCCACCCCCACCCTGACACTACAACGTTTTCCCAGAAGTAGACAATTGTCTCTATGAATACCTGGACTACGAAAGAGAAGATCAATTCCTCGTACGAGCATACCGAGCCTACTCCACCAACAGACTCGTTAAATGCGGATCGCGTTTCGCTCCCGCCCATACTATCGCGAAACTAACTACCGCAACCCAATTAGTGGTGGAGGCAGAGAAAAACAAACCGAAAGCCACCCTCCCTCCTGAATACGCTGACTTCGCCAAAGTCTTTGACGAACCAGCCGCAGGACACCTCCCCCCAGAACGACCCTATGATCACGAAATAAACATGAAGGAGACCTTCGTCCCCAAGATAGGAAAACTCTACCCTCTCTCCCCTGACGAAAAGAAAGCAACCGAAGACTTCCTCAAAGAAAACCTAAAATCCAGGAAGATCCATCCTTCAAATTCCCCACAAGCATCCCCGTTCTTCTTCGTGAAGAAGAAAGACAGAAAACTCTGACCGTGTCAGGACTACTGATACCTCAACGAGCACACCACCAGAGACGCCTACCCCCTCCCCCTCATTGGTGACCTCATCGATAAACTAAAAGATGCAAAAATTTTTACCAAGTTTGACATCCGATGGGGATACAACAACATCAGAATCAAGGATGGGCACCAATGGAAGGGAGCCTTCCTTACCCACAAAGGCCTTTTCGAACCAATGGTCATGTTCTTCGGGATGACCAATTCCCCTGCCACCTTCCAACAATTCATGAACGACTCCTTCCGTGATATGATCGTGGAAGGATGGCTGATCGTCTATATGGACGACCTCCTCATTTTTTCCCCTGATAATGAAACCCATACCAAATGCACATGTCGTGTCCTCCAACGAATGGAAGAACTTGACCTCCACCTACGACTAGAAAAGTGCACCTTCGCTGCCAAAGAAGTTGAATACCTAGGGATGATCATTAAGCCAGAAGAACTTGCCATGGACCCCATCAAACTTGAAGGAATCGCCAATTGGCCTACCCCCACCACCGTCAGACAAGTAAGATCCTTCTTAGGGTTCGCCAACTTCTACAGGCGATTCATTGCCAACTACTCCCTCATCGCACGCCCCCTTATTGATCTCACAAAGAAAAACCAACCCTGGTCCTGGACCGAGGCATGCACGAACTCCTTCGACCAACTTAAACGGCTCTTCCTCGCCAAACCCATCCTCAAGCTCCCTGACTTGTCCGCCCCGTTTGCCATCGCCACCGATGCATCCAAATATGCGTCTGGAGGGATCCTTCTACAAACTGACACCAACGGCGATTGGCACCCAGTCTCCTACCTCTCCCAGTCATTCGGTGACGCAGAACGGAACTACAACATCTACGACAGGGAACTACTCGCAGTAATCCGGGGTCTGAAAGCCTGGCGACACTACCTACATGGATCTCCATTCCCCATTCAGGTATTCACTGACCACAAAAACCTCACATATTTCCGACAACCCCAAAATCTAAACCGTTGACAAGCACGATGGCTCTTGGACCTCGCAGACTACGACCTAAAGATGATCCATGTCCCCGGATCGCAACTAAACAGCCCTGATGCACTATCCCGCCGACCGGACCACCTTCCCCCATCTAACCTTGACAACGAAGGAGTCACCCTCCTTCCTCCCTCGCTCTTCGTCCGAGTCATCAACGCTGCCCTAGCTCACCATATATCCTCTCGGTCCAAAGACGACCCTTTTGTCCTGAAAGCCCTCCAAGCCATACAGGAGGAAATCCCACCTGCATTCCGTTCTAGACTCTCCGACTGGCAAATGATGAAAAAGCATCCTCCAGCAGTACCATGACCACGAGTCCGCGGGCCACCCTGGCTACCTAAAAACAAGACAACTAGTTTCTGCCGACTACTGGTGGCCAGGATTAGCCCAATTCGTCCGCAAATATGTGGAAGGATGCGCCACCTGCCAACAATCAAAAGTCAATACACATCCAACGATTCCCCCTCTCACCCCCATCCCATCCTCCGTGCAACGCCCCTTCCAACAACTCTCCTGTGACCTCATCACCGACCTTCCCCCCTCCGACGGCTTTGACTCGTTACTGGTCGTGGTCGACCATGGGCTTGCTAAGGGGGTAATTCTCTGCCCAACCAAGAAAACGATAACCGCAGAAGGGATAGCTACCCTCTTTTTTCACAAAGTTTACTCCCGATTTGGATTATACGACAAAATTATATTGGACCGTGGACCCCAATTCGCATCCGCCTTCGCCAAAGAACTCGGAAAACTCCTTGGATATACCCTTTCCCTATCTACGGCTTATCACCCACAATCCGACGGAGAAACCGAACGGGTCAACCAAGAAGTCGAAACTTACCTTCGGATCTTCTGCGGAAATGACCCGACCTCATGGTCCTCTCACATCTCCCACGCTGAATTTGCCCACAATCACCGACCTCACTCCGTCACTGGGAAATCTCCATTCTATCTCATGATGGGATATGAACTGAGAGCCATTCCCTCCATACTCCCTGCTACCCATCTCCCTGCAATCGAAACCCGCATCAAAGCCCTCTCCGCCGCACGAGATGAAGCCCTCGCCACCCACGAACTTGCCAGACAAGTTATGGCTTCCCGAAACAGACGAAGCTTCTCCCCATTCACCAAAGGAGAAAAGGTGTGGCTAGAAGCCAGGAATCTCAAACGAGATCTTACCCACCCTAAAC
>JBBPOC010000003.1:0-73849 GCA_038091235.1 Tylopilus rubrobrunneus | reverse complement strand
CACGAAACTAACGTGCCCGACAAAACGATCTGCAGCATGCAGGTCGTCCTGCGCTCTCTCCAATGTCATACGGTTGTATTGTAGAACCAAAGTGTTGCGGTGGATAATCTGGCGGGCAAGGGCCTTGCGAGCGAGTGATATCTGACGATCGGCTCGAGCCGCCTCTAATAAGAGGTAAGCTTCTCAAGAGCTGCGGGGGTAGGGAATGACATGACGCATATCATCGAAGTCCTAGGTACGAGTGAGATGAGTAACAAGATTCGACGCCTGGAACTCACATTGTGCTGGGGTGAATCACCGTCATCGTCCTCGTCGACAGGTTGAGAAGCATCATCGCGACAGCCGGAATCAAGGTTCCGACTCGAATTGGACGGGCGGATACTGGGGTCGCCGGATATTTGATGAGCTGGCGGTGCGTAGGCGTAGGTAGGAGTGATGGTAAGATGGTTCAAGGTTAAGAATGGCGATAAGTGAAATTTTTCATCGGATACAGGTTGCTGTAAAGAAGGCAGGGTGTTTGAAGTCGGAGCCTGACGCTGGGACGAACGGGTGCTCATAGTGATAGCCTGAGTCAAGGGAACACGTGTGGATCACTTAGCCCTCAATATTACATACACTGTTGCCAATCCCGTACAACGTTGCCGCTATCATCCGCTCACGCTGGCAAGATTCTCTTTCCCACCCGAGCTCGATGCCCAAGGCGAAAAACACACACGGAAGACTCAGGAATATAAGGTGTCCACGATGTGGAAAGAAGTTCGCGTCCGAGACAAACGTCCTTCAGCACATCAATCAGCCCATGGGACCGTGCTATGCAGCTAGTTGGTTCCAGGACCATTCAAGCATCCTCCACGAATCAAGCAACGATATACCTATTTCTGCGGACGTCGAATCACCCGACACATTTCACTCCCATAGCGTCCCGGACTCAGATATCCAATATCATCCTCCATCACCACCCTTATCTTTTCAACCAGACTGCGAGGAGCCAGAGAACATCGAGATGGACGTAGACAGCGGGGACACTCCAGAGAAATTTACAGAGTTTTTCCCAGGTGCAAGCGATACGCATCCTGGCGGGACCACCTTTATGGACCTCTTCTGGCAAGACGAGTTTGCTCCCGAACGGCGGGAGAACCTATACTACCCGTTCGCATCCGACGAAGAGTGGCAATTCTCCTCCTGGTGCTTACGTTCCGGCCTGAGTTTGGCTGCGATCGACTCACTCCTATCGCTGGCTATTGTAAGTGCTCACCATCTCTACCCTAGTAGTTCCTGATTAATTACAGATCAAACGACTGTCTCTTTCGTTTCGTACTTCCAAAGAGTTGCGGACGCGCATAGAAACCCTTCCGTCGGGACCGCCGTGGTTGTGCAAACGGATGCAGACGAAGACTCCCACCAAACAACCCGTCCGTCTTTTCTATCGCCCAGCACTTGATTGTATACAAGCTCTCCTAAGTCATCCCTTACTCGCCCCCCACATAAGCTTTGTCCCCCGTAGGGTTTGGACTTCGGCTGCTCGTATTTGCCGCATCTACGAAGATTGGTTGAGTGGGGATCGTGCATGGGCCATTCAGGTAACAGTTTCTCATTTTCGGAGTCGTGATATTCATTGATGGCCATAGGATGCGCTTCCTCGCGGTGCAACAGTGTTAGGCGTAGTTCTTTCCTCGGACAAGACGAATATCTCGGTGATGAGCGGGAACCGCATGGCGTACCCCCTGCTTATCAGCCTCGCCAATATTCTCCCGGAAATTCGCTCCAAGATCTCCCTTCACACATATTTACTTCTCGCACTTCTCCCCATACCCAAGTTCCCTCACAAACACTCTCGCATCCGGAGTCTCCTGCACGACAGACTCATCCATGGGGCACTAGATGAGGTTCTAGCTCCACTGAAGACTGCTGCGCGTGTTGGGATCATGATGAGTGATCCCCTCGGCAATCTGCGTTACTGCTACACACCACTTGCAGCCTACATTGCGGACACACCCGAGCAGTCGCTCGTAGCCGGCACGAGCCCCAAGGCATCACCGTTCACCACAGCGATATCAAAAAACTTCGGCGACCCCTTTCTCCATCCTCCGCGCACCGGATTGCACACAGTTACGGCCATTCGCAGCGCATTAGCAAAGTGTTCACCACAGGACCATCAATCTTTCGTGAAGGTCGCCAAGGCCCTATACTTGAACGGGGTTACCGAACCTTTTTGGGTGGACTGGCCTCTGTCCTGCCCATCCCTGTTCCTTCATCCGGAGACCTTACACCATTTCCTACGGTTTTCTTGGGACCACGATGTGAAGTGGTGCGTAGAAGTAGTCACACCTTCCGAAATCGATTTCCGTTTCTCCCTCCTGCAACCTGCAGTTGGGTATCGTGGGTTCGAGGACGGGATCTCGAGATTAAAGCAAGTCACCGGGCGCGATCATCGCTCCGTTCAGCGTTACCTCGTAGGCGTTATCGCCGGTGCCGTCCCCCGCCGTTTTCTCATTGCAATCCGTGCGCTGCTCGATTTCCGCTCTCTCGCGCAGGCACCCACTTTCACTGATCAAACACTCGAGAGCGTGACGGATGCTCTTCAACTCTTTCATGATCACAAAGACGCAATTGTGCAGGCTGGCGGCAGAGACGACTCGTGGGGGATACCCAAACTAGAACTACTTCAAAGTGTAGCTTCGAGCATTCGGCGATCCGGTCCGATCATGCAGTGGTCCGCGGATGCCACTGAGCACGCTCACGTTCAAGAAATCAAAATTCCCGCTCGACTGGGCAACAACCAAAATTACTACGATCAAATTGCGCGGTACCTCGACCGTTCCGACAAGTGCTTTCGCTTTGATGTCGCGACGTATCTGCAAACTTGGCACGAGAAAGCTCATTTCGCCGAGGATGATGACTTTGACTTCGAACGGGAAGACGATTATAATTTTGGACCTGACTCGGATCCACCCCCTCTTCACGAGCACATGAACGTATCTCGCACAATGGTCGACTACTTCGCTATCACTGAAGCCCTTTCACGAGGTTTCATTCCTAACGCGCCGAAACCACACAGCACCTTTGCGACCTCGACCACCGCATTCCACATCGCGAACAAACCGTCCCTTCGTATGACCGTTGACGAAGCTGCTGTCCTTTACGGAATCCCCGACCTCCGTCCTGCAATATGGGAGTTCCTACAACGTGCCCAGGATCGTACAGATCATCCCGTCTCGGGTGTCAGGTCTCAAGATTCTCATTGCCCACTTCCGTTTGATCGCCTTCAAATATGGTACAAATTACGCGTGCAACAATTTCTTTACCACGACCGGGAGAGAGTAGATGCTCCTCAAACCATCCGCGCGTTCCCTCCCTCTGACAATCGTCCTCACGGACTCTATGACGCCGTCATCATGAGTCCCGGCGCCGAGAGTGATTGGCCACGAAAAGGTATTGAAGGTACGAATATTACGCTTCTATCGAGCAGTATGCAGTACTAATGTACTAAGTAGGTCATACCGTCGTCCAACTCAGGCTCATTTTCCGCCCGGTGAATACCGAGTATCTCGCCGCCTACGTCCAACGTTTCAACGTGCTTTCTCCGCAAGGAGATGAGAGCAGCGCTCGCCTAGGGGTGGGCATGCATTTCCTTAGACGGGCAGTGAAATCGAACGGGGCCCGGATTGGGAGTGTGGTTCCGGTCACCCACATACGATCTGCCGCGCATTTGGTCCCTCGCTTCGGCAAAGAAGCCCACCCTCGTTTGACACGAAACAGTAGCTACGAGCTGTCAAATGATTTCTGGCTCAATAGGTATTGGTCAAAGGAGTTCTACTTCGCTTTAGGTCCCTTTCGTCCGTAGTTGTGTCGCTGTGTAATTATATAAACCTCGAGGCCGATCAATTGATTGATAATCGGTTGAATGGATTTTTCGCGATGGGAACGGTCGTCAGATCGAACTACCACCGCGCTTTCACCTCTCAGCTCAGCACTCATCCACGGATATCATACCGAATACCAAAATGCTACTTGAAAGGGTAATGATCTTGATCTGGTATACTTGCATCAAATTACTGACAGTCTTACTAAGCAAAATACGCCACTCTCCCTCTGTGCAGTGTGTTGCTAGGCGTTTCGAATTGCCAATCACTCGAGCTGACGAGCAGATCTACAGTTAGCCATCCCGCCTCAATTTCGCCGTAGGGTGGACGCGTATTGCGAATCTATGGATGTCAAAGTTGCACAAGATACGGAGCCCCTCCATTGGTCTCTCGATGAAGCGCAGACAAAGGGCTTTCTCGCCAGCCTTTTCCCGGACGAAAGATTGTTCCCGACCTCAGATGTCGCTTCGAAAATCGCCGAACCCCCAACGATGGGGTCCGTTCTCGCCGTCATGGACAGGGTATGGCAACGAGAAGGTGGCAAATGGAAATACTTCCCCGATTTCTCCACCTTGAAAGCGGAAAAGTGGGAAGAAAATGTCGCGGAATTTTTTAACGACCTTCTTCGTCACATTCCAAACTCGCATACATGCACGAGGTGAGTGAACTGGGCTTTTTTTCGCTTTCTTACGACTAACTTTTCATATCAGACGATGGACCGGGAAGGCAGCAAACCAGCCGGTGAGCGGTTTAACCGGCGTAGTCCGAAAACCCGACCTCCTCCTTTGTGAAGAGGGGGTGATCAAACAACGCAGCGATGAAAACGAGAAATTCAACATGCGAACCGACGTCTACGCCATGGGCGAAGTGAAGAAGAGATATTCAGACGATAACAGAAAAGATTCTTATATCGAGCTCGCTGGTAAAGCTTCGTTTCTTCTCGAAGTTCAGGATGGACGTTACGCGACCCTCGGTATCCAACTGCTTGGTTCCCACATCATACTCACTCTCTTTGACCGGGGCGGCTCGATCTCTACCCATCCTCTCGACATTCATCAGCACCCCGAAGAATTCCTCCGGATTCTGCTTGGTGTTACATTCTCTGATGGCACCACGCTCGGCTTCGACACAACCGTCTCACCCGCTCAGAATGGTCAGAAGAGAATCCAGATTATTATGCAAGGCAAGGAATACACCATCGCTGTCGACACACTACTTTTCCTCTCCGGCGCGCTGCATGGCCGAGGGACAACCGTTTGGAGCGGTTTCGTTACCATCAACGAGGATCCCCAGGAAGTGGTCGTCAAGGATTCCTGGGTCGACCCGCTGCGCAGATACACCGAAGGAAGAATTTTGAAAATCCTGGAGGTTGCTGGAGTGAGCGGCGTACCGCGGTTGGTACACGAGCAGCAAGTTCAAACCCGACACCCCATCACGCGCGAAATGATCAACCAGTCGACTCATACAATTCGTTCCATCATCGGTACCAAGTTCCCGTACAACCTACGTGCCTTGTCGCGCTTGATTTCAGAACCAAGAGGATTCCCCATTTTCGACTTCACTTCGCTGTCAGAGCTCCTCGTCGCCCTGGTCGATTGTATATGCGGTGAGTCTGCTGAGTCGTTTCCATATGAAGCACGAGGCTTACTTTGTGGTAGCCCATCGCGACGCTCTCAAAAAAGCGAACATTCTGCATCGCGATATCAGTTTGTTCAATTTGTTACTCATTTTGGCGATGCAGAGCGACCTCGACACGTCCTTCCTAGACCGGGTGCTCCAAGAACCCGAGAGAGCCCAAGTTCGGACGAAAATCCAAAAACTACCTCGTCGTGGTCTCTTGGGCGATTGGGGTTACGCCGTTCCGATGGACGGATCTCATTCCTCTATGGACCCCGTTCCTGGTATTCGCGTCGCGGGTCAAACGGAACCACTAGGGCGGAAAGACTTGTGTGATGCGCATAGCATCGTTATCCCCGTGGCTGACCAACCGCTCCCCGACGATGCCAACGTGAGCGCATCTCTTGACGCTGACCCACTCCAACGCACGGTAAGTGCTCCCAGCTATTCACACTTCAATCTTAACGACGTGCTACAGGGAACGTGGGCCTGGATGGCTGCCGAGCTCAGCTACATAGGGCCCGGGAAGCCGGTTGTGCATCGCGCGCACCACGATTTAGAGTCCTTTTTCTACATTTTACTCGCCATTTGCCTCTTGTATGACACCCCCGGCCGCCCCAAGTCCAGCGCAGAGCTTGCGGAGTGCTTCGATCCGTTCTTCACCGTTTCCCGCCCAAGCACTCTCAAGACCGTTACGGTTCAATCCGAGTTTGGGTGGACGGCGTTGATCATTCCGTACATCTCGTCATACTTCCAGCCCCTTATTCCTCTCCTCGAGACAATCCGCAACGACCTCATTCTGCCCATGAAATTACACGGGAAGAAAATACAAGCAAATGAGGCCTACACTCACGACGACTTTATCGACTCCATTGTCACGACGCTCTCCAAGCTCCCAGACAAGTGTTGGGTAGCGAGGAATAAAAAGAAAGCCCCATGCGCGGTGCCGCAGACCAGTAGCACCTCATCCGTACCATCTGTCACTACATCATCTACCCACGGAACATTCGCGCTGTCCGACAATTCTCTCCAACGCATCCCTCCGATTCGGATGTCAGAGACTTCTCTGAGCGGTTCAAAGCGTCGTGGTGAGGACGAGTCGGGCTCGCATGTCGCGAAGAAACGCTCGCATCTTGGTGGTACCGATGCCACAAGTTGGACTGAGATTGGTATTTCAAATGCATCGTTGAAGTAGGTCGTCTGTCTGCATACACTACCTACATACGTACATATCCCTGTTGTTCTGTGTCAATGTAGCACTTAGGTTGCGGATGATGTCTTAAAGCTGTGCTTGGCCGTCGCTTGGGAAAACGATCAAGTCTTGCGCCCGTGCGAAAAGACGTATAAAGCCATGCGCCTTCGCCTGCGAGCGATAAAACTGCGAGAACTCACGATTTTGTCTTTTGTCCCCGATTCTTCACATCGATGGCCAAGCGCAAGATCATCTACGAGAGCGAGGATGACGACGACGTTGATACGAGTAAGAAGGCTCGGACGGTTGCGGAACAAGAGCAACTCGGTGCGTGCATTGTCCAGGACAGTGTCCCCTCCCTCGTTCACATTACCCAAAGGTACCGATGAGCCAGGCGTGCGACGTTCTGTGCGCTCCAGGAAAGCTGGCGGAGGTCGACTGGCCCAGATGAAGCAGCTAGAGCGATTGCAAACAGAGCGATCAAGACAGCATTCGGCAATCGATATTGCAACGCAAGGTGAAGAGGTAAACCCTATGGCCCCTTCTTCTCAGGTCGCCGGTAAAAGCGACTCGCGCAAAGGACGAGCTACCGGCAACGAGGCGGATATTGTTGCGTCCCAAGTCCGTGCTCCTGTTTCGCCAACCTTGCAGCCGGAATTCATGTTCGCGGAGCCTGGCGAACAATTCGGGTTCAGAGTACCGGCCAGTGGGTCTCATGATCAGGCACCCGCTCGTACTCGGTTTTCGTCGCATTCTCCGTTCAATGGTTCTCTGCCTCAATGCACCCAGGCACCCATCCGTACCCGGTTTCCTGGAACTTCATTGCAACCTTCATCGCAGGGCCCTGTCTCATCGCGCAGCGCTTCTTTGGTGTCTGGCTGGTCCTCAGGTGGTGCTGCCTCAACAGCGCCGACGTCTCGTGTGCCATCCGTTTGTTCTTCCTCAGGTGAGCAATGCCTTGTTCAACAGTCAAGTCTACTCAACGTACTTCGTCAGCTTCGTTCGATTCTAGGCTTGCAAGCTCCCGCCCCGCGACATCCTTACGTGCCAGTGCACTGGAGAACGTAGTCGCTCAACGTGGACACGAAGCCGCCCCTACAAGGCTACAACGGACCGCCTCCTTCTATGACCAATCGTTCAACATCGCTAGCACCGCTCACAGCCTTTCTGCTGACCCTGATCGCAACGATACAGCAGATGCCGAGGTGAGACCCTGTCCGACAACACCCGCATCGATTCATTTTGTCCCCCCTCTGAAGATCGATGAGATCTCTCCGAGCGAGGACGAGAGAGTTGCAGAGAGAATCCTTCGTCGAGGAGGTATGTGCCCAGGCGCCTCATCATCCCAAGCTTTAACATTGTCCAATAGACTCGAGAGTGTCACCTTCACCTGGTAAGGCCGTTGCTTTCAAGGGTGTATGTCTAACTATCGTTTCTTCAGGTGATGGAGGCATTGCAATGCGGTCGCAATCATCGGGTACGTCGTCTGGTGTTCGAATCCGTTCAATGAACCGCTCTGATTCCTATAATTGCAGCCGTTGATGAGACTGTAGTTGCACACCATCGCCGCGATCATTCGCGAGGTATGTTTCATTCAATACAATGAACCGTTTTGATCCCTATCATTGTAGCCGTTGAAGACAGGACAAGCGCACCCACGCAGCACCGAGAGGGTCTATCCGTACCCGCTGCATCAGGCGCACCGCAACCTTCCGAGAATATCCTGGCGGTGCACCGCCGACGTAACCGTGCGCCTCGTTTGCCCACCAACTCTCAATTACTTGGAGCCAGGCAGCGCCAGACGTCGTCCACTAACCAGGTTGTAGTTGATGCTCCGCATGGTGAGGATGGCCAGGAACCACCTGCCGTGTCCCACGCGAGCCATCAAGTTCGTCCCGCCTCAGAGCGTGCGGAACCGTGGCAGCTTCAATTTTACGACCCGCTGACTCGCGACATCATTGAACGCGCAAAACAGTTCTCTCATTGCGACGCTGCCTCTATTGATGCATTTCCCGTCCGTGCTTCATTCAACACCAAGGCTGTAGAATATCTTGATGAAGCGATCGCTGAACGCCAGGCCCGAGGGTTGATCATTTCGGACGGTAAGTCGGCGCCGATCTGCGTCATCTTTTTCTGTGGTAGCTGATTAGTAGTCTTCTAGGCTGGTGGCCACAAAACGCCTCCAGTATCACCAGACTTGTGCGTGATTGCCAATCCTGTCGCCCGCATTCACTCATTTATTAGCTCTGGGAGGACTTGGGTAATTGGCGTTCGGCGATGAGAAAAAAGGCTCGTACATTTGTCACACAACGTTACGAGTGGGATACCGAAAACCGTCGCGAGCAAAATATCGAGATTGCGAAACGGCTTCTGGGCAATGGCGGTCAGTTCTTGAGGGATGGCACTGATGAAGAGGTAAGTCACATTATTCACGATCACATTGTCTAACATTGTTACCAGGGACACGTCAATAACCTCGCGCATTCTGCACTCTCAGGACTTATTATCGACTTTTTCTACACTGGTCCTGCACCGGTCGGCAAGTTGTTTCCCGATGTCTTTGCTGAAGAGGTCCCGAGGGTCACGGTTGCTGTTGCTGCGACCGCTGTTTGTGTATTTATTTTCTCTCGTATATTGATACTGATTACGATTATTGTACAGCTCAAAGTCGTGCTCGACGAGATTGCCTCTGGCCAAGGCGAAGTGAATTTCCGGGTCAACACCTACTTACCGGTTTATACCGAGATCCTCGGACTGATGAACAAATGTGATACCAATCTGATTCATCGCGAGAAAACCAGGGCTTTGCGAAGGCGTTGGGCCCAACTTGGCAGGTGCGTAGCATGTCCCAGTTCACTAATTGACACCTAATGGATTGGTAGTAACGGGATGACTAATCCGGGACCGGTTGCCGCGTCGTGCGGATTTGATGTGGATCTCGACTGAATGCCCCTAGGACCTATGGAGGCCTTGTATGTAATATGTCATAATGATTACTGCGTTTGTGAATCTTCTAGTCTGTTCTGTGAGGTTCTGTCATGGTCTGTGACTCTGTGATAGGTCTGTCCAATTGTGGAGTGATGGCAATTATTCACTAGTAGCAGTGTGTTGGGCACTGTACACAATCTGGTACAGTCTGGAACAGATCTGGCTAGCTCTGTCAAGATAGTTTATCTTTTCAATATGCCAACATATAGTGTACTTTCCCCAGTCTGTCCAGGCTAGAGACAGCATCAGACAGGCTAATGGTCCTTTGCCCAGATCTAGGCAGGTAGGTACCTTGCTGTGGGCCACTGTATAGACTGTTAGACTAGACAATATTGTCCAGCTATGTCTAGGAAGGGGGTTAGTTTGCTGATGTAGTAGGGGTGATTTCGCAGACGGTTGGCAGGGAGCAGTAGCAGTGGGTATAGTTGGAACCAGGTGGCGACTCCATAAGGACCACTGTCGCAGTAGGGAACCTTTAGACAGCGGAGACTATTTGTGATAGCAGACTCACGGAAAGACTGGTTCGACGGGCCGGAAAAACCACACCGAAGTTGCAAAGAGTCCACGCCCGGTAGGAGTTTCTGACCGCTTAGAAAATGATACAAACGTGAAGGCCGATGAGAAATTCGTCTGAATCAGGATACTAACATCCCCCGTGTCTAGACGTAAAAGTCAGATCATTTCATGGGCCGGAGCATTGGAGATACCAACAATACTGTGCTGTTGACGCGCAGTCTGTACTCCAGGACCAGGTTTCGAGGCTGTAAGTAAAAGAGCCTCAAGGGGGGTTGATCTCGCCATCCGAGCGATCCCAGTCTTCGGAGCCGAGCGAGAGGGAAGACGATGTGAAGTTCTCCTTGAAGGACATGGCAGTCGTGGCAACTATTAGCAAGTGAAAATAGACGATACAGAGCGCGAGATGGGTGAAGCACGCCGAGAGAGAAGTAAAGTTCGGGAATTCCAACCCTGACGTCAAGCGCTTACTGCGTTGAATCAACGGGATCAAGAGTCAATTTTGCACAGCCGACGGCGGTCGCGTCGTCACAATGTTAGCTTGTTGTCAATGTAATCGTGTTGTCAACTGTACATGTGAAGATAAAGAACAGCTGAAGTAAAAGGATTCGTCCTGTACACTTCTAGTACTACACCCCTCAATCGACGCGTCGTTTCAAGTCCATCACATCTGAATCGCCGTCAACAGCCTGAGTGTCACATTTTGGGCACCCAGATTCAGAAACTTTCGGCCGAATATTTCTCGAGTTCTCCACCCAGAATCGAATTCACGTCCTGCCGGTACCTACAATTGTACGGAAGGGATGCGTACGACCTACGATTTCAAGATCACTAAAGTCCGAGTCTGACTCGGAGCAAAATGATGTCGTAGATACATCTGCAGTACCAAGGGTAAACCTACATCCACACCGTCATCAAATGGATAGGCGAAGAAAACAGAACCAATTTTTGTCAACAAAAAGAGCGAAGATAGTACTTGAAGTACAATATCAAAGCCTTTCCCACACAACATGCGCGGATCTCAGAGAGCATTTGATCCAATCAAAGCGGTAAGAACGAGTCCAGCGAGAATGGTAGCAGCACCAAGGACACCATTCCTTGATCCGGAGCTCTAAACGGTGGAGGTATTGTCTAGAGTAGTGCCCGGAGTGGCTAGCGGATGTTGGAGGTACAGCAGCGGCAAGGGTTTTCACGATCGACCAGGACGCTGCCGCATTTGCATCGGTGTGGCCTGAGTGGTGAGGAAAGAGACGGTCCCGTTACTAGAGAGTTGAACGAAAATCGATGCTGGCGAAATCTGTAGCCCTGTGATCTTTGATCGTTGGGCTAGCCGGCTGCTGAGTACTGAGTCGTATTGGTCTGAAAAGCACGATCTGAGTAACACTACAGAACAGAGCACCACCTCGACGGTTATAACGTAGACTGCGGACGAGTTTAAAGGGATGAAAGCAAGTTCCTGCTGGACCTGGAACCAAATTCTGTTGAGAAACAACACAAGCTGAATTCCAAGACATACACTATTTGCTGGAAGAACGATGTCGCATCGTCGTGACCGTACACAGCAGGGAATGCACCAGCATAAGCTTGTGGCTCAGGTTGCAAGTACGAATCTGTTATAAAAGCAATGGGTCAAAGAGCACAATAGGGACTACAGTACGTACAGTGAACAACGAAGATTCTCGCGGAGGCTAGGAACGTCGAGGAAGTGTTTGTGGTCTTGAGCCAGTGCGATCACGGAGCTGATAGCTGGATCCGAACTGGATTTTAAACAGTGTTCCATGTAATTGCCGTGTTGTAAGCTACCCTGAGCGAGTCTGTGTCGAGAGGACATAGTCTCGTGGGATAACGCATCTGATATCGCCTCCCGTTAGCCTCGAAGGTAAAGACGAAGTAGGGGGAGGGTAGTTACAAAACACGTTTGCGTCATGGCGTCGAAAGAGTAACCAGTCGAAGGATCCAACGGTGACTGCTTGGGTAGTCCACGATTTAGCAGGAGCATCGTAAATGTAGATATTTGACGGGTTGCTTGTATTGCCGTTGAGAATGTCGATAGCGTTGGTATACTGAAAGAATAGCCGGTGAGATACACTACGAACGGGCACCATAGCACACATACCTCCGAGAAGAAGCATCAGGTGCTGGAACTATCGAATGCTCTGCTCTGAAAATGGGCTAGTCTACTCGCGTGGTGAAAAACATGCATCTGTGCGGCCAGCTACCGGCAGTAATGTCTATAGCTTGCCCGCCTGAAGGAATAAGGTCAGCCGTGGTGTGAGCACGCCGACAGAAGCATGCTTACGAGTGTCCTGGGTACCAGCAGACCAATCTTTGCCAGCAAGATTTCGCGGCCGAAAGCGAGTAAATTCCAGTTGACGCCGAAAGCGACACAAGGCGCCGACAATGGAAGTTCCTACACAGTGCAGTCGAAAATTTGCAGGTGCAGTGTAGCCAACATACTTGTCAACTGTCACATCATACATGTCGGTTAACCCAAGTTGCCGAGAATTGGCATAGACACACCACACGGCGCCAGTGACTCCTGTCAATGTCGTTGGCTACCCGGTACGCCAGAGAGGCACTTGGCTATGAATATCGAGGCGAGTGCTAGTAGCAGATTTCAAGTTGTTCCGCATGCTCAATGATCATCTCGACCCAAACAATTGACAACTCAGTCATGTCATCTGTGCTGAGCACCCCGATCTGAGCAAAATGACGATGTGTTGTTAGTCAGTTCAACCACTGTCCAATGTCGTAAATACAGCTGCCGACCAAGAATGGTCCACTCTGTCACCAGCTACGAGTGAATAACAAGCAAGAAGCAAGAAAATGCGAATAATGTATCGATCAACAAAAAGAGCGAAGATACTCAAAGTATAGAGGTATCAGAGTCCTTCCCACACAACATGCGCGAATCTCACAAAAAGTAAGCCATTGCTCCAGCCAAGGCGGTAAGGACGAGTCCGGAATGGATAGTAGTACCACCAAGGGCACTATTCGTTGATCCGGAGCTCTTAGAGGTCGAGGTACTGCTTAGATCAGTCTGAGTACCCGAAGCAGATCCACGGCCAGTGGATGTCCCGTTACTTGAGAGTTGGACAAGAGAATCGAGGCTGGCGAAATAAGTCGCCTTGGGGTCTTTGATCGTTGGCACGGCGAGCTGCTGAGTCGTATTGGTCTGACGAGCACGCTCTCTGAGTAATGGATGCACTACGATTATAGAAGAGAACACTACCTCGAGGTTTATAACGTAGACTGCGGACGAGTCTGAAGGGATGAAAGCAAGTTCCTGTTGGACCTGGAAACACAGTTTTGTTGAGAGACAACACACGCCTGAATTTCAACACATACATCACTTGGCTGGAAGAACGACGTCGCGTGACCATAGGTAGCAGGGAATGCACCGCCGCTTGGAAGAGGGTAGGCCTGGGACTGAGGCTGGAAGTACGAATCTTGTAAAACGGATGAGTCGAATGTAACACAACAGGAATACAGTACATACAATGAATAACGAAGATATCCGCGGATCCGGCAGGGACACCAGGGACGTCGAGGAAGTGCACATGGTTTTGAGCCAGTGCCATCACGGGCTGGTAGCTGGATGGGAATGGTGCTTGTTTGTTCTCGACCCATGCAATTGGCGTGCTGTTAGCTGCCTTGAGCAAGCCCATGTCGAGCGAGAACATATTGCCGTGGGATAGCGCATCATGACTGTTGTCAGTCTCAAAAGTAAACAAGAGCAAGGGAAAGCAATTACAAAACAAGTTTGTATCATGGTCCAGGATGGCGTCGAAAGGGGATCGATCGAAGGATCCAACGGTGACCGCTTGGGTAGTCCACGATTTAGCAGTAGCATCATAAATATAAATATTTGACGGGCTGCTCGCACCGCCGTTGAGAACGTAGATAGCGTTGGTATACTGAAAGTATAGCCGGTGAGATGCACTACATATTTTCAGCATAGCGCACATACCTGCGAGAGGAAGCATGTGGTGTTGGCACCATTGAAAGTTCTGAGAATGTGTCAGCCCATGCGCAAGTGAGGAGTATGCATTCGTACGGCCGGCCACTGGTAGTAATGTCTGTAGCTTGCCCACCTGAAGGAATAAAGTTAGTCGTGGTGTGAGCATGCTGACAGAAGAATGCTTACTTCCAGACCAAGCGTCCTGGGTACCAGCAGACCAGTCTTTGCCATCAAGACCGAAGGCTAGCAAATTCCAGTTGGTGTCGAAAGCGACACAAGGTGACGCTTTCACGGCTGCGGAAGCAGAAAAGAGTAAAAGAGAGGCTACGGTGGGCGCGAACATTATTTTCTTTTGCTGAGTGTTCACCGAGGACGAGACTGGATTGCTGTTGTTCAGATTGATAGTCGGAGAAGGTGACCCATCACATCGTATACTGGCTGTATATCCCTGCTGCGAGAGTGTGTATGTCATGTTAAATCCTCGAAAATTCTCTTGCTGAGAAGGTATGTCGAGGAGTCGAGATTGTATATCGTTGTCCATCAGGTAGAGTACTCCTCCTAGTTACCGTTGTTATCCGTCCTCGAATCTCTGAAGCGTTTGAATATACTTGCCTGTCGATGACTCGAACGTTTCTATAGACTGATTTGTCACGGCTGATCTCCCAGCTTGGGAATAGTATGCTATCGTGCTGGCCACTGCGCAAGGGTCATGGTCCCCAATCATTGCAAAGAGGACTGTTCGACTCACTGTTAGGCAAGCTCCCAAGCGTCAGAGAATACTTCGGGGCGGTTAAGTTGAGATGCGGAGCGCCTAAAACGTCAAAAGTGTAGTTGGCCACGGCAGGAACAAGGCAGTTCGGTTCCCGCCCTGTCACTGGGAAATCCAGAGCGATGCTTTCAGGAATCAACAAGTTCGACCATCTGGGGGCTGAACGTCAGCGCTCGCTGCATCGGAGTCAGGTTCACATACGCTGCTGTCAGAAAATGAATTACAGCGAGCCACAACCCAGAGATGAGCGTCCATCACAAGTAATGGCGACTGGGGCGAATGAAGGATTTAGTAGCAAACTGGATCCAGATAGTCATTGTTGAGAGCTTAAGCCGGCCAGAAGAAAGACGAGATGTTAAGGCGCGTTCGACTGTAACGCCTAACAGGCTGTCGGACTTGTAAGACCCATACATGTGCCATTGGAAAGGGACTTACTACGAGCCGAGCAGTCCGAGCGCTGTAGACGACATCGTGAGTAGCAAGTTCGTCTTACTCGGATTTTCGTGGACCCAGAGAACCAAGTTATCTGGGAGCGGAACAACCTTGTTGGCAATCAAGACTCCGGCAAAAGCCCATACGACTAAACAGAACCACTTGTCCGGCAATGACCAGGATGGTGTTCCATGGACGAAAGGAAGGCGGATGTGTATGGGATTTCTCTAAAAGAGGTGTATGATGATCCGAGCTAGACATGAGGCCTTGAGGGAGTAGGCGATGAACTTACAATGAATTTTGCGACAGTGATTGAAGCCGTTAGATAACTAGGCAAAGGGCCCAGCTGAAACGAGCAAAGAGTGTGCTGTGACAGCTTAGCGCCATGTACAGAGGTAGTGGCCTTGGACGAGCGGAGGTAAGCAGCGCCGGCTTTTCTCCACGCCGCTACCCGGTGGCCCTGCCCCCAGATTCGGCGCCTCGCAGCTTTCTCCTCGCCGGGCCTCAAGCGCAGCTGCACGTCTCCCCGACCGTAGCGACGCCCAAAGACCCGCCTGCTGGACGCGTGTTTCTCGCTGGCACTGCGAGGGCATTGACAGTTCCACATCGGAGGCATTTCTAAGAGCGCATGCTATGGGGTACTGAAGGCTGCATGGCTTTGGCGTGTAGAGACCTGGCTATGACGAGAGCCTATAAAGTTGACCACGCCACGGTGGGTAGGCTGCCACTGGCAGGAGTGAGCGCTTTGAGCATAGATTCCATTGAAAGAACTAGTTTCAAGCTCAGAGCCTCCGCTACGTAGGTGGAAACTCTCATCGCCAGACACAGCCACTCTTATTTTGGGCATTCTCAGGCTCACGTGAATGACCACCAGATCACGCAATCTGCGCTGGCGACGCGCACGCTCCTGCCAGTGCATGGCATGGATGTCCCATCTACACTGTGATCCTCTACTGTTTCAAGCACGAGTATTTCGATGAGAATCAGACGGTACAACTCAACTTGCATTGACCTCGAGCACAGGAGAGCGTGCAGGAACAAGATGTGCTATAAAAATTAGGGTAAGGTGGAAGATCTGTCATCTTGCTGTCAGCAAGACAGCAACCCAGTTGAACCCACAGTCGAATCAGCATACTCGTTGAGAGCACAGTGCAAGCGAGCGTAGACGGACGGCCAAGGAGAAGGCGAGAGGAGCCGAGTCGAACGAACAGCAAGACCGTTGATTTCGAATCCAAATTTCAAACACAGAAAACATGTGGTGTGTGGGTGCACGGCAGCAACACCGTGTTTTGCATCGTGGAAGAAGACGACTTGTCATTATGTATATGAGCCACATGAAAAGAGTGGATCACCGTGGTACTAGTAACTATAGACAACGGCTACGGATATCAACATGTCGTTATGTACTAAATAAGACACGATACCCGATAGATTCAAGAAAAAAAAGTTCAGTGATCTTACCATATCTCAAGCGCGATCGCTCGCACGTTACAGGGTTACAGCCCATCGGGCATCGTCGGGAGCACGGCGCTCGTTCATCAGAGTTGCACTCGCAGTGGCTATATAGGAGTCCCGAGCCTTGACGGTCGCCAACGGGAAGAAGTATGTGGATGCTGTCACAGCTTTCCCATAATAGATTCCCGCTTGTCCGCGCAGAATCTCGCCGAGGGATGGATCTTCACCTCTAATAACTGTGACCGTTCCCGAGCTCGTGTTGGCCACAAGTCCGGTTCGGTTGTCACCAAAGATGAATTCTCGCGCGAGAGTCAGCCTAAAATAGTTGAGAAGAAGCGTATTTGTGGAGAACACTGCCTTACGGAAATGGGGTTGTTATCAAGGAGATGTCCAGCGTGATCAACAAGAACGTAAGTCCAACCACGTTCTTGATATGCGGCACAATACCGCCAAACCCTGAATTCCGCCAAAGGTGGTATTCTATGCCACAGAAGTCAAACATATGTTGAGGTGCATAACATGTGGTACTGCACCTGAATGACAACTGCACGTTCATATCAGCTAGCTGTAGCGACAAGGGAGTCGACAATGGAGGGAACTTACTTTGAGAGCCAAAATGTGGAACCAAGGCATCGTCATTTATCTTCATGCCACTCGCTGTTGCGTTTGTCGCGAGGTCTGCGAGGAATGCCATGGGCCTGTCCCTCCTGAGTAAAAGATCATACAGTTCATGCCGGGAACTCACTCGACGCCTGTGGAGAAATCAAAAGTGAGCCGAAAGTGGGCATAGGGGATCAAGGAATGCTTACTCGGGTCATGCCAGATATTCGCTGTGAAGTAATTATATCACCCCACTCGCAGACCTCAGAAACATACACTCACTCGTCTCATTGGTAGGTGCAAACACGGTGGATACAATAAATTCCCAGTTTTTACTTGTTGGGGCATGAAGTGCCAAACGCGTTCGTGCATCTGGCAGTAAGTGTATCAATATCAGCGTGACAAATCTTCGTCTCAAACGCACCGTTGAGAGAAACACTCGCATTGGTTGGCGCTTCTGTGCTCATTGCATCAGGGACATCGTAATTGTCGAGTTGACCGCCCAGTGCTAAGCGGCGAATTATGTAAAGCGAATGGGTGGTATGATATAGAAACTTACACCAAGGGAAAGTGAAGTTGATTGCGTACATGAGCATCTCGTCCCACAAGTCACACTGATACCAAGGATCAAGTGTTCCGCGACAAATTGCGTTTCCATACATCGCGGACACGGAGTCTCCGGCTGTCCTCCAAGAAAATGCCATCGTTCTCTCCGAGCTTCGAAGCAAGTCGGTCTTCTATTTCGAACATGAGCTCCTTCTTTCTGAGCCCTGTATTATATTTTCCAGATAACGCCGCAGAGGGAAAGGGCAGTGAGCTACTTAGTGCTGCGGCTGAAGATACTGCAAAGTAAGGTTGTAGCCGCACAGTGTACTCCTAAATAGAAAGTCAGCATAGGAGACGTACCACCACCTCGAACTTACTGTTCGACGAAGTATTGGAACACCTCGGTATCATAGCCAATGATTTGCGGGTAAGTTTCGAGCACGCTGCCAACAGGTAATTCCGTAAATATCTCCAAGGGTCCAAGAGTCCCATCACCGATGGCGATCCTCGTTAGATTAACAGGAGGATTCTCCATCTGGAAGTATGCATTGGTGATGTAGGGCTGAAAAGTATCAGATGGGTCGGTCAAGTTGCTTGCGTGAGACAAGCACGCTGACTATGTACCTGCCAGCGTAGCTCTCGCCAGTGAGATGCAACGGTCGTGTGCGGAGGTTTGGAAATACTTTGACGAAGTTTTCCAAGAAGTATCGAACGCAAGGAATTTGCGCATCGGCAACTAATGCACGTAGCATGAGGCGATGAGGTATAGGACATCGTTTGGCTTACCAAGTCCGGTGGCGTCAACGGTGCTGAATCCAGTTCCCCTGAGACAGACAAGTGAAATTCTCACTCGCGCATAACAGGATGTAGACGCACACCGGCTGGTCGATCCAAACATAGTCCGCAACCGTGGACCAAGCATACGGATTATCAGAACCCGAATAATCAGCCGAATATGAATAGGACCGTTCTGAACCGCACGCGTCACCGAGTTTATACAACACCCGGAAAACCTAAGACGAACCTCCAACAGAAGGAGGCGAGAACCGCCAGGGCTACATAGAACATTAGCCGTGTGTTATACGCATTTTCGTAAACTCTCGAGTGGAGACATAGGGCCAGTGACAACTTCGTACTAGGGGAAGAAACCCTTTGAGTAAATAGATTGAGTCTGTCAGGATAACGAACCTGTCCCGGTGCACCCTTCGAGCAGTACATTTGGAGTTCAATGCCGTCTGCTTGAATGGCATCCGTGATCTCTTCTAGGACGTGAGTCTCGACAGTTCCCGTGGTAAGCGCTGCAGTTGTGGACCATTGATGGCCATTAACAGGGACGAGGGAGTTGGCAGATTTAAGAAGCGTAAACTCGATCTCGGCGCCAGCCAGGAATTAGATCCCAAGATCCTGAGCAGCATACCTGGAGAGTCGCGTGTCAGCGCATTATCAATGTGCGGGAGCTGACTCTGTGTAGCTCACTGAGTAAGACGCAATAAGACAGTGCGGGGACAGTGTGGTACTTCAAAGGCAAGTCCGCTGGGGCGGGTTATGGCGACCTGTTCTTGGAAAAAGCCAAAGAAGACGGCGTGCCCAGGAGCGTAGCTACAGAGGCGAAAAGAAGAGAAATCGATGGCATAGAGGTATTCTCCAACAGCGCTGAAACCGGGCGCGAGCTGGAGAACTACGATTCCTGAGGCTCCCTTGACCATCGTGACACCAGGTCGGTCCGAGTCAAGAAGCTTGCGGAAATGGGTCACTGGCAAGACTCGACAACGAACCTGATTGTTGAAGTCTACCCATTGGATACGAATGTATCGGACACGATGAGTATTGAAGACGGCTGCAAAGGCTGGATATGCCTCGAGGGACGATGTTTTTTGATCCCGGGCGGGTGATTTGATCAAGGGCAGCATCAAGGAGGAGACGATCTTCAGTACTCGAGAGCAAGTTGCGAGAGCAGATCGAAAGAAGAGCGGGGGTGTCACAGCATGTTTATATAGGTTGCCGTGCAACTCGGGTTGTCACTTCGCTAATCTGCCATGAGTGGAGCAATTATGTAAACGAGCTGCAACGGTTAAGAACTGAGATTGAGAGTCGAACCATCGGGGGTGAACAGTAGTACTGCGAGCCACTCAAATGACGTTTAGTTCGCCTGCAGTCGGCGTGTTCTCGAAGTGCATCAAAGTTGGATCGGGAAATTCCGTGTAGGACTGACGTTCGACGTGATGACTAATCTGAGGGGTCGGATAGACTAAAATGCCGCTTATGGGGGGGTGAATCTAACCCTCCCGGTCTCAAACGACAGTGCCAGTTAGACGAGACTTGGGTGCGATGGAAGATGATGTGAAGGCACACAAGATGACGCTACAGCGAACGAGAGAGTAAGTTCTCGGGCCTCGAAGCAGTGGGTGCAGGAGAAAACTTGAGGTGGATCCTCGCGCTTCCCAATCAAGTGTAATCTCTAGGAATCGGATCATTCGTCCGCAACTTTGGCTGCACAGCCGGATGAATGTCGGACAGAGAAACACTGTACTGATTAATGTTATAGTGGTCCGTCCATGGTAGTAATCGTGCTGGCAAAGGTTCGGACAGTATGATATTCTCGTTTTCATCAACGCTCATCTCCTGGTCCAGTTGTGGAGATGGTATGGGATCTGCTTGCAGAGAGGGGTGTTTTCCCAGTTTCGACAGGACGGCCACTCCGGGATTAGAGCTCGATATGCGGATGAACCGTAGTAGCTGAACGTAGGCAACCTCCTCTTGGTCCGATTTTCGAAAGAGCTCGACCGTTGGTTCGTGTGTGAGATCTGGGGCCTCTTTGGAAAACATCGTTATGCTGGATGGCAAATGGTGGTAAAGACCGTTTAACTCACCAATTCCAGTCCTGTACTCCACCGTCTCCCTCAGTTTGATCTCCTCTAGCTTCACCTCCTTCATGCTCTTTGGCCTGCCTTTGCGCCGAGCCGCACGCTCCTGCTCAAGCTCGTCGTCGTGCCGGGTAAGCCACACGTCCCGTACTATGACATGCAAGTCTCCCACGGTGAGCACACCCACAGGAGGCAACGCATGATAGAAAAAGCCGTATACGTCCGCTAGTCGAATATATCGTAAGTCCGAGTCCATCCTGTTACCATAGAACCAAAGAACCGACCTAGTTGAGCGTGTTTTTAAGACCGCTTGACCGTGGCCTCTACGAGTTTTGATTTTCGGAGTTGACTACCCCTTCTCTGTGGCAGTAATTCCAACCTTCAACTTATTGCGATCCTCCTCAGTCTCGCAATGTCACAGGGCATCCGAAAGATTCCCCATGGACGACGCCACAAGAACGTTGTTGGACTGTTGTTCTGGAGTGGGTCGCGAACCGGTTTCTGGTGGCCGGGTTCGAGCAGCGCGATAGTGCCGAACACTGCCATCCCTACGGTAACGAGCATCTGTGGTGTCCAGATTCTCTGTGCGCAAACGACAGGGTGAGGGTGTAGAGGTGTTTCTCGTACAATAGTGCGAGTTTCGTGGCGGTTGGTTTCCCGGTAAAACGAGTCGCCTACTACCAACGTTGGTTAGCAGCGAGTTCTCATTCGATCGAGAGAACTAACCACTCCATCGTTCCTCAAGACATACTCAGGCCCCCATGTGGATACAACGTCCCGAATGCCGTCCCGACATATGGGATCACTTGTTCTGCGTGCCGATAAGAGCCACCGTGCGGTATCAGGGTCAGTAGCCCCGTTCGTAGATCCAGAAGAAGAGAGAAGACGCGTCAATTATGAGCTTTCGTTGTCGTGGGGCCAGGTGATTTTGTGGCGACGCTCGAAGGGAGGTTGACGTTGATGTAGAGAAAGCGACAACGTAATTCAGATGAAGAAGACTTGCGGCCTATGGAACTCAATCAGATGGGTCATTCTCGGCTCCAAGCTGCACTCAAGGCATCAAGGCTATACTGACCTTCATAGCCGACCACACCCAGCCTTCCGCCGCTTCTAATTCCAGTCTCGGCTTCCCCTCTGCAACCAGTACACGCGCAGCGTAAACCAGCCCCGATCTCACCAACAAGGAGCGCCGTGGGGCTAGAAGGCTTTTGTAGAATCGGATACACGTAGATATAGGGGTGGTAACAGTGAGAGGGCACTCTAACGTTCAGAAGTCAACAGGCGACAGGGACGACTTGGCAATTTACAGCACCTTGAACAATTCGGGTGGACTGGATGGGTCGTGAGCATCCTTGATGGTTTCGATGTCGAAGAATGTGAACCGGCGAAGCTGAACACAAGTCAGACGTACTGTAAAAGAAAGAAAAATAGTGTTTTACAGCAGCGGTCGTGGAAGAGGCGATGTCTGCACGCGCCGTCTGCACAGTTTGGTCGGCGATGTGACTTTGCAACCCTTTTCTGGCCAGACGTGGATGGGCAACGTTACGTCATGATTAAGCAGTACTAATGGGCGTGCTTTTGCGGTACGTGACATCACGAGGCACCGGCTTATGAGGGCGGAAGTTGACCTCGTGCCAATGCACTGGGATGACCGTGAGGCAGTTTACTTGAGGGACACAAGCGAGGCAATACTTATCAGCACGCAAAAGAATGCGGGGCGTCGTCCGAGTAGAGGCTGAACTCGTTGGGTGCTTCGAATCTGTATGACAGTCAGGCATCCATCGAGCTCAGAACAAACTGAGCCTCACCGTCAAGATCAAACAATTCTCTGCACTCCTGACTGAAGGGTAGTGGTGGCGGGCTGGTTCGCCATGGGATGATTCACTCCCGAAGCATGGACAGAGTTATCGCCAAGCTGTCTAAACGGCGTCTTGAATGGTGCCAAATTTAACGGCTTCCGTAAACTGTTTGCCGAAGCACGCGGTCGAGTAGCTGATGTACCTCGGTGAGACGAAGGAACGTAATGCACCATGCGAGTGACAGACCTACCAAGTAGAGGTGGCAAGCTCGCATGGCTGGTGGCACGTGTACTGGTACTATTGGTCGAACTGGTATGGTCGCCCGTTGCACGCTCTACCACGACCTTTTTCTAATTAGGCAACACCAACTTGTCGCGTCCATGGGTGTTGGGCCGTCTGAATCCCTGAGTTGGCGCTGAGTTTAGACAGTGGAGAGCGTCTGTTGCCCTTGTTTAGCCACATTTGCACCTGCCGACACGGGTGCACGTTGTTGCTGTTGTGGTTTTTGCTTTTCGTCCCCTTCGTCCCCTTCGTCCTCATACCCAGTATTTCAAGTTGATTTATAGATCTGCTGCATAGTCTTCATCCGACAAGTTCGTCTTTCGCTGTTGCGTCTTGTCGGGATACTTGCAGACCTGTGTGATACGCTATCATCCACCATTGTGACGTGAGCGCCGTTGCACCAAAACACGCACGTCGCACATCTTGTCGCAATGCTCTCCATAGCATCGTCGTCTGTTGTATCAGTGATCTCACCGAAGTACCTACAAATAGACTTGAGAGGGATATCAAGATAGTTTACCCAATGTCGTCAATTGATTGCTTACGACATGGCGATACGCAGAGACATTCTCTGCAAGGTTAATGGGCTAAGACGAACAAGACATGAGGGACGAAGGCTGAAGGTAAGTTGATGGTGAAACGTACCGCGCCTAGGCTGTCTATCGACCGTTGACTGGGTTCGGGGGCATTTTTTCGAAGAGACTTGTCGCCTGGCGTGCGCGCTGGATACTGGCCGCCGAAGACGAAGAGCACCCTCGCGTGCTTATACTGGTGTGAGCCGTGAGCAAGTACACGGCAAGTAACATCTCACAATAGCACAATACACAGCGAGCGGGTTGACAGGGAAACTGTGGCGATAAATGTAAGAGTGAATCTAGATATCTTGCCCTTCTCTGCCTTGCTTGTTTCAGATGTCAGTGTGACCACGGATATACCTCTTCGACATAGATTAGTTACTTCTACAAAAATGTTAGCATAGAATAAGAGGGGAGATGGAACGCAGTCACGGTTCTTCATCAGAGCTAATCGCCATGTGAGTTTGAAAAGACAGGCAGATCATGGCCGGCACCTAAAAGAGGAGAAACAATGACCGAGACACCGCACTAGCATACACGCATCATTAATGCTCTCGAAAGGTGACGGGATGACTAACATCTTCAGCAACAGCTGGGAGTTGAAAGCAGAGACCCTGAAGATATCCATTATATCTAAGAAAGTTCTCGGGGCCAACAGATACTGACCTTTCCCATTCCGGTCGGTGCGAGAACGAAGATATCTGCACCTGAAAGGCAAATTAGAAGGCGGCAAGTGAGAGTACGTAAGGAGACGATCAGCGTACGACCAATGGAGTGCATTGACTGCAGCTTTTCGTGCACTCTCCGCGATTCCCCGTGGTATGTGCGCCGGTTCTCGACGAACGCCCAATACCTGCATTCATCATCGAGTCCTATTCCGTTCGCGTTAGCATCCAACTAATCAGCAGAATATCATGCTCGACTTACCATCGTCCTCTCCCGACAAATAGTCATCCGATGGTACATCATTGAGAACCCGACGACAGCGATGATCCACCCACAAGAGGACAGAGTCGCTACCCGCCTTGTGTTTCCGCCACCCCTTCTTTGTGCTGCTTCCTCTCGCAACCATCTGGAACGTCCTCGGATGTGTCGGTGGTGTTCGAGACCTCGTCGAGCCTAGCCGAGTTCCGCAGGTCCAGATCCGTGATCGCCCTATTGTCTTCGTTGACGTAGTAACGGATCCCGCGAAGGAGCGCATACTTAGTCCATCTGTGGTGGATATGCGATCGAGCAGTAGACCCGTATGCGTAGCTGCGCGCAGACCCATTAACATCGAATCGCGCTGGTTGTGCCCACTGTGGAACTCACGGACAGGTTTCCAGTACGGTACGACCGTGTGATTTGGCTTGAAGCAGTGATGAACGGGAGATCGGGGTCGTGTTTCGCTAAGACACAAGACAAAGTATGAGCCAATGTATGACACATCGTCGATTAGAATAGCTCACGCGGTGGCTCGTCTAACCAGGAAAAAACGGCTACCACTGAGGCTTCGGTCGAATTGGCTGGATAAACCTGGACAACAGGACCTAAAAACATCTATCAGTACACGCCTAGAGACCAGAAAGTTGTTGACTTGTACCCCAGTAGCCATGACCTCAACCAACGCAGGCAAGGGGACATGTGGTTCGCTTTGAGGTAGTAGGGAATCGTCGCGCTGCGAACGAGCGTCAATTTCACTGGCCCATTCCGGAGCAAAAAAAAAAGGAACACTAACTCACCGTTGCCGTAGGCGACGCAGATTGAACCGTTTGCCTTTGTGCCACCCCAAGCTTCGTATTATCTTGCAATCTACGGGACTGGCTGAGTCGGCATAACCCTCTGAAGACGAAGCAAGAAACTCACGGAGGGCCCGTCTTATTGGAGAACCCCATATCGTCCAAGCTCCTGTAGGTTTTGGTGACGCCAGGCAGCTCGGTCTGGCATAACTGGATGACGCCACTAGCTTTCCGACTGATGTTTCGGCTTGACACTGGTAGCGCGACCTGCGAAGAGGCTACAGAGGAATCATCTAACCCGCTGTCGGAACCTGGGCCACGATGGTCCACAGTCCAATGGGGGTTGTTGAGCGTAGGTCGCATTCATCGTCAATGCGACGGGCGTGACAGGTGCCGAATGGGGTGCCAAGGCAGGGGGGTGCCAGACTTTGATGGAGGCTGAGACGACGGCGCAGATTGGGCTGTTGGGCTTTGTGCAGGGAAAGTATTGTTGCGAGGGGACGCTGCGACGAAGGCGAGTGGCAGAGGAGAGGTCGTATGTAAGCAGTAAGTACCATATACGGAATAAATCGTCGCGTTGCACTGGCACGGTTGCTCGATTGGGAAAGTACTCTGTCTAACTGCGCGCGGTCGTCCTCGATCGACCCTAGCGCCTCCATCTTCGCATTTTTCGGTACGGGATCACTCCTCTACCATCTCCGGTCCATATACAACGTATCCGAATGATTCGACTCGCCCGATTCGGCTTCGACGCGATTGGATGACCTGGTATGTCAATCCGTGTGGCTGACATCTAGTAGTAGGTCGCGATTTCAATCATCCTCGACGACGTGGAGGGTTCGGATGGTTGTGAGGTCGTCGGGAGCGCTTTGATGATGGCTTGGATAGCTCAGGTGCGTCAGTAGTCGTGCGCTTGCGCTGCTCGTGCTGATCCGCTTGGCTTTCGGCTAGCGACTGCGTTTCGGCTCGTTTCGGGTCGCAGCGTGCGCGGCTCGTTGCGCTACCATTCAGGCCACCATTCCCATCGTATACGACGCCATCGCAGTCGATTTCGCGCTTCCAACTGCGCTCGACATGTTCCAGCGCATCCTACTCGCCTCTAGGGTCTCCTGGCCCTCTATTTCGACGTCGCGTTCGTTCTCCTCGCTTCTACGGCGTATCCCATCGGGTTTCGCCGTCGTCGACAACATTTCCGTGGCTCCAAATGACCTCGACGCCTCTAGGGTCATCTGGCCTGGTACCTCGACGTGGTGCGTCCGTTTCATCGGCGCATTTCGTTCTGACGTTCCTAGGATGTTCCTGGACGTCGTGTACACCGCCTCGTACGACCGTTTTGCTCCCCGGCTTATCGAGCCCACCTTGGGCTCCTAGAGGTGAGTTTTCCTCTTCCCTCTGCTCCATGCGTTCTCAGACGCGTCCTGACGTATTTGCAGGCTTCTTCGGCACCCATCTTGCGTCCTCATCATGTCTGGATGGTCCCGGCGCATCCGCTTCATTGTTGGTAGGTGCCTCGTCGCAGCCCGCACTGATCCAATTCGTTCAGTTGCCGCATGGCTTCGTCGGGGGGTGGAGATGGTACAGGGGGACCTTTAGGCACGTCGTCGACACTTATTTCGTCGTGCTGATCGTTTTCGTCAGCCGTTGTTGTCGACCTTTCACGCGCCAACTTGCCCGGTCTCTCTCCTTCCATCGACGTTGTGAGATGCGTTTCGGCGCTTTCCCCCTCGTCCTCGATGTTCTTGCATGTTCTCCCAACCTCGTCAGACCGGTCGTGGTCTCACCGCGGCGCGTGCACGGGCACGAAGCGCATCGCGCAGCCACCCAATTGACACGGAGACCACGACGCATCCAACACGACCATCGGAGGACACTGCGGACGTGACGGGTGACGATTATCGTCATCCAGACGCACCCACAGAGCCACCAGACAAGCCTGAAGGCACGGAAGGGCGAGAGGGCGAGCAGAGGGTCGGGGGCATCAGGAGACGGCAGAGAGGCCACAGACGACCCAGGAAGGATGCGTAGGCTATCCGATAGCGCTCACGCTAGTTCATTGTCGGCCGGTCCGTCTCGTGTGCGGTCGGCTCAATGCTGCCGTCGCTCGACTATCTCGAGCGACGCGCTCTGGGGTGCATCCGGCATTGAAATTGGTTTCTGGTCGTGTACGTGAACGCACGTACGGTTCGAACTCCAAAGATTCTGGCAATGCTGCAAGCGGTCGCCATTGTGAGAAACAAAGAAGAGAAAGGGGATGCGAGCACGAACTCAAAGGAGACGAGGTGTGTGAGACAGGGAAGAAGAGATAGGGATCGATGACCACTGTCACCGAGTCGCGCATCTCGGTGTATGTCCAATCATCGAGCGACAAGTTCGGTCGTGCCGCGTCCTCTCTGCGTAGATTAGCTCTACCGAATCGAGGAAGCGTGGCATCGGGGCCGCGGTTCTCGAATATGGCACGTTGTTGATGCTCGATCGTGCTCGACTCGGATGGCTGGTTGAACGCATGTACGATGGCGACGTCGGCATGGCTCAACAAGGACGCAAGCAGATACGACCCCAAGCCATCCGTAGAACCGGTGAACAAAACAACGTGGTGATGGAGACCCTCCTTGGTACCCGATCTCTGACCTTGTCTTACAGATCGACAGCAAACTTGGCAATCATGGCCTCGATCTCTGCTTTGGGATCTAGGATAGCCAGGGGAGAAGCATCCGCGCCGACTACGCGGGCGATCAGATGACTCGCAAGCCGCCGAAGCGTGGAGTACGACGTTGGGACTGACTCGAGACGCTGCTTCTCGAATCGCCTTGTCTGTGGATGCACTCAAAGACCCGAGGATATCGTTCTTGAGGAACGCGGACGACAAGCTGCGCGGAACATGCCAGTGGCCATGCGACTATCGACGCCCATCCGGGTTGACTCTAGGTCGTCCAATGCGCTCGCGAGGGGTACCAACGTCTACTTGGCATGCGGAAGAGGGTGGATTGCCAACGATGACAGTCGAGCCACCTCTCTGCAGCGATTTGAAGCGGAGGTGTTCTAACGCCTTTTCTGTGTTACTGGTCCTCCGACCCGGTATGCTCTTGGTCAAGTCGATTTCTTTGGTCGGGGAACTTAGCGGCGTTTCGGCATGGACTGGAACAGTGAACAGAGCGTCGGGTAACCGCCCTCTCGAGTGACCAAACGGTTCTGCGGAGTTCACAGGCAGGCTCGCGCGCTGAGTTGTGGGTTGGGTAGGAGAAGTCGAAAAACTCGGTCTGCGTCCCCGATTTGTGGGTGATGACGACTAGTGAATGTAGACCGGGTGGCGGTGGACCCGACGGAGAAAACTCTACCGATGCGTGCACATGAGCAAGCGTATCGCGACGCGTATTGTCTTGGCCTTACTTTAATCGCACCAAAACTCGTGAATCTTCAAAGGTCAATACCAAGTTCGTAGACGTTGCAGCTTTCCATCTATTCGAACACAGTCCACCATAATCTGAACCGAGACTCGTAGAGATGTAGCAACTTGGGCCAGTCGGGGGTCGGCTTTCTTGAAGTACATGTAAGGCGGCGCACAAGAAAGCAAGCTACTGAGTTACCTAGCTTGGTTACGTAGGGATCAGATTTATCTTTGACGTGAGGCTCGTCTGCAAGCCACTGCACGTTTTCCCTGAGGGTGTACATGTTTGAATATTGGAATATGTCGATCGTCATTACGACCTGGTAATACCTCGCAGCACGATTGAGCTTACGAGCGATACACGTAGTACTTGGCACTTACAACAGGTGGGAGATCGCCTGACGAGTTGACCCCAGGTCGCAGTCTGCCAGCTGCGCGATGCGACTGACGTGGTTCACGCCATTGATGTAGGCAGACCTGAAGGGATAGCTAGAAGATGGCTCTGAACCGAGTGACAATGTATCTACCTTCCTCATCGTGATATCTCAGTTATCCTCCACCCGCTTCGATAAATTTATGAGTGCAAGAGGCACATGCTAATCCCATACTGTGGGCGGATTAGGGTAGGATGGTAGGATTTTGAGCTCAATAGAGTTGAAATCGTTGATCGGGATCGATGTCTCGGAATACGAGATCAAGTCCTTGTATAGTTGTTCTATGATAGCGTATATTGCCAATGACGTCTGGGGGTTGGACAAAAACACGGATCAAGGCGTGAGCATGCGTTGTGAGGGAAAGATCCAGGAGGACAGACTCACAAGCCGTCAAGACCCTGCTGACTTTCCGGACAATCGGTTCATAACAGCTGAGATTTGCCGAACGCTCAAAAACGAAGCAGATGTTGAACCTGAAAAAGTTTTGCTCGTACTTGCCAACGAGGGACACAGGAAGCCCAACGACGCGACAATTTCCCGTCGCACGGATGACGAGGCGACCACAGAGAATTCGGGGGATGGTGCACTTTGAAGCGTCGCTGAAGTTGAATAGAGTCCTGCTGGGAGAGGAGGAATGACGCTGGGGAAAAGACAAGTGACGTAGAGGGATTGGACACCGACTGCCTGTTGAAATCAAGGGGAGCTGGATCAACGGGACAATTTTTGTTCCTCCCCTCCGACAGAGGTTGCAGCCGTCGTTCTCGGCGAGGAGGTCACCAACAAACTGGAGGCGGACGCAGCTGGCGCTATGAGACCTTCTGGGACTTGGAAAACGGACTTTGGGCCAGTCTTGACATCGAATATCGCGTGGAACACAGAGCAGAGGTTAGGCTCTAGAAAAAGCATGAGCATGACACATCATACCCTCATGGAATCACTTACGGATATGTCAGAGGTCGTCAAAGACACTGGAAGCTGGCAGAGTTGCTGATCGTGGGTGAAAAGAACACGCAAAGTCGGCTGACAAAGAGGAATGGATCGGATTGCAAACTCCCACGTGAAGCAACACACTGACCGTGATTTCACTGGCACAGTTCACAGTGATGTCCGATAGTGTACCACCCTTAATACCACACTTTTTCACCAAGTCGGTAACAATCGCTGCACTTGACGACATGGTGATTACATATTCAATCGAGAAAGGGCAAGTGAAGTTTGTGCTGGCATGTGAATAGATTATAGAACGTTATTTCGCCCTCTTGTCCACTACCAATAAGCGTGTTGTCGATGGGGTAGTAAATCTGGCGATATTCAGCAAGCCAGAGGGCACCGTTCCCGAGAGATGCATACATTCGTAGGATGTTTGACGAACACGTCGGCAGTCGCGCACCCGTTGACGTCGGACAAGTTCTCGACGGACACTTGGTTGCCGTGGCGAACGGAATTCGGTCCCAGGATATCGAAAATTGATGGCGTTTCACAGCAGGTTTGTCTCCCACAGCACTCTTCTTTCCCAGAATAAATTTACTGCATTTTCTAAAGTGCCGCGATTAATAGAGACAATGCGAGTGTGTAAGCTGACTTACACATCGGATAGCCCTTCAAATGAGATTTCGGCAGCACAACGCAGAGTATGACTGAAGTTCTTATGACATCGACACTAAGATTTGATTCTACTGGCGGCTGTATAAGTGACTTCTAACAATGCCGAGTCGTAACGCTCACCACTGTGGGGCTGCCATTCGGGACGGACGGCTGTTGTGGGTCATGCAACTGGACGAGCAGGTTGGATGGAGAAACAACCTCTATAAGTTGCATTCCGGAAGTGGATAAAATGGACGTGAGGTGCTTTATGATGGTGAGCACCTCCTCCTAAGTCTTGTAGTCCAGCGTAGGGCCATGTAACGGGAAATTTTGATGTCATCTCAGAGTTATTGAGCGGAATGTGGCAGACTCTTACTTGTGACGACTTCAGTGCGGTCAGAATGTCGAATGCTTTGACAAGAGCCTTCAAGAAGTCCTGCCGAGGCGCCCTTTTCTCCTGGACTAGCGAATACTGTTGTTGCAACAGCGCGGTTGGCTCCGGTTGCATACGATAACCTAGGCGGACTCAATGAGCGTAGTTCCAGAGTTTCAAGCATGAACCTACCTTGAACATTATACGGCGAGATCGCTCTCTGACAGTCGAACGACTGCCTCGCACTGACGATGAATCGAGCATTCAGAAGACTCATGTGCTTGTTGTACGGGGTGGCATGCAACCCCCTTGCTCGGATGCTCGTCGCCGCAACAGGGCTCCTTTCAAATGCAACGAAAATCGGGAAGAACTGTTTGTTTTTGATGTCATTAACGACCCGAACAGTCAAAGGACATATTACATACCTGAAGCGGATGTACAAGCCTTTCTTTGACGGTGAACGTCAGAATATCAACGGCGACGGCTTGTATCTGCGGGTTCTGAGAGCGGCCTCCAGAATGGGCGAGATATATCGTTGAAAGACCGCAGAGCTGACCCTGTGTACAGCACAGGCTTGTCGTCCTCGTTTTGCATCGGAAATGAAAGCGTTCTTACCCTGAATCTGCAAACCCTTCTGTATTCCCAATGAGCTCTGCCATATCCACGACACCATCAATCACCCTTGCCTTGACCAGTGACTGGAACGGCGTGCCTCAACATCACCCTCAAAGTTGCGCAAGACGACCGGCTCACCCTTGCGTTGTTCAGCGTGCTTCGCGGCTTCAGAAACGAGAAAGTCCTGCATGATCCTTAGTAAGCGTCCTCGGCTTTCTTCGTCGGGAGAACTGAAAATTGCATCCATGATCCCTGCAGACCGCTCCAACGTCATCAAAGTAGGCTGTGCGCGAAACAAGAAGCCTTGCAAAAAGTTCTCTAAGGTCGTTCATATGCGCAGGCACGCAAATCCTACCTAGGCACTGCAAGATTCGTCCCACGAGACCAGCATCGCTATACTTTGCATAGAGGGAGAGGAGACTATTGTAAATGTGTTCCACGATAGCTCCCTATTGGGGAGTGGTGGTCAGCATACTGGACAGGGCTCCGCGAGCTGACTTTACCTGTGAAACGCTATTCAGGTCGGTCACAAATTCTTCTTAAGATTCCTTTCTCAGCAGCAGAGTTGTCATTGTACTCACTGGGTCGTTCACTACGGAGATGATCGAAGTCGCAATATTCTCCGAGTAAGGACACAATGAAAATGAGGATAGAGAGCGTCCGCGTTTCAACGGCGGTCATCATATCGCTGCTGCGGGCAATAGCTTGCTGGAGACGGGCTGCAAAGAGATGAGATAAAAGTGAGTGATTCAACACAAAAAGCCCAACCATTGCATGATTTCAACAGAGCCACGAGTCGGTGGAAGTCATCGTGAGGTATTGTACAACACCACACATGCATGTGACGCTCTCCTGCACTTAAAAAAAAAAGGTCACCTATGTTCACTTAGATTTAAGTTTCACTTACCACCACGCCACCAACATTTGACGGCTTGACGATCATTGGTTGCGGGATCAACTGGAGTTCCTGACCGAACTTGACAGTAGTTTTGGCATGTGAGGGATCGATATCCGGAAGACCCGGGAACAGTAATCGCCAATGACTCCGACCTACTGCTTCGTTGTCACTCAGACCGTTCTTGCTTCCTGCGATTTCCGAGGTATGCGTCGAGAGCGAGAAGATATCTTTGTTGGGTTTGGTGTTCCCAATGGCTGCTTCGGATCGAATGATCTCTCTTATCGAATTGACTTGAGTTCGCGTGAACACGCACATGGTGTCGTAAGCTCGACGTGTCCGTTGCATCCTGCAGTGATTGTCAGAAGATAGGTTTGTTTTAATGACAGCTTGAGACATCATTACCATTCGAAAGGAAGCTTCCATGCCCAAGAAGGGTCAATTAGGAACATAAGCGTTTTTGTGATAGTGTCGAGACATTCTTGTATATTGATGTCTTTGCCTTCATTAGGCCATTTCAACGGCACCCCAAATCCAACCGCAATAAGAAGGGTGAGGGAAAACTGTTATGAGGTGGGGTTGTAAACAGCAGCATTGAGCAGCGCACCATCAACTTTGCGCCGTCCATCACCTTGGGTAACACGACATTGAAGCATTTCTGAACATGGAGAATCTAAGGCCATATATGTCAGCACACCTAGAGCATTTGCAATACAAGATCCGCCCACCTTGAGTATTGCACCATTTCGTTTGGTCAGAACTTCGTCATCCGCGACTAATACTCCAAGCACACGGGCCGCGTTCCATGCGACAGCTTCATCATTAAGTAGGGTGAACAGGGGGTCGATAAATGAGGGTGCCAGTGGATGGGGCCGAACTACCAAACCTCTACTAGTCTGCATCCGATGTGAGTAAACTGGTGCAGGTTGGTGCATGATCGAAATCTTATCAAACCCAAGTGTCTATGGCCCTGCGACGTGCCTCAGTAGGGACGTAGGGATCATTGAAAGCGGTCAGAAAGTATCTTGTTAGCATTTCATCTAGAAACTGAGGGATATCTCCACTGCGAATTGAACCTTTCGCATATTACAGATGGGCCCAATGACACACCATCCGTGTATTTATTCATGAATGCGGCGAATAGCTCGGAAGCAGCCTCTCTTTGTAAAGTGCTACAAGTGAATGAAGTGCACCATGTGACAAGATTCCAGAGGAATGCTAATAGGTCGGACTGTCCCGTAGCGTCTGAATTCTTCACTACCACCACCTAAAAAGGCAGGACTCAGAAGGGCATCTGTTATAAGCTGAAGCAGAAATTGGGTACCTCTTTGCGGATAGGAACGTGTGCGGCTACAAAAAGAATGACTGTTTCTCGCTGACGCGTCCTGGTATCAACCTGCACGTTGACTTTGGTCAATATCTTGACCAAACCAGATAACTACCTTGAATGGGTCTGAACTGCTCGTGAAGGGGAGTGGATCCTCCTCCAGTAACGGCTTGAATTTGACCGTGAACGAAAGCCGCACACATTCCATCAATAAACTTCTGTTGCTTTCTATTCAGATTTGTGAGTGTATACAGGCACCAAGAGTGATTTGATAACACACTCGATGGATAATGCTTCAACTACCAGCTCGCGATTCGGGCGCACACGCAATAGCTTCTGATCCCGTAGGATTTCTCGTTCGCTTGCGACTGCCGCCCCAAGGAAAAGGCCGGAAAGGGTGGGGAAGTAGCTGGTCAACATACTTGGGGACGTCTAGATCCGATCTGCCAATTTTTGCCGAGAGCGTATTTGCGAGGGTCAGGAGCAGTGCATGTGCATATGCAGCGCTGCGCTCGGTCTCTTCAGCGCTCGTATTTCCCGCGGATGACACTTCCTGTGAAATAGGTAGAGAACAAAGTAACTCCAATTTGGCTGAAAGATGGATGACCAAATTTTCGAATAGAGTGGGATGTACGCATAACTTGCTCAGGGTGGAAAGAGCACGCCAGTACCCCGTGCGTTCGGAAAGAGCATCTCTAGGAGCTTTTTCGGGGAGCATGGCAAACAATGAAACGATAGTTTGATCCGCAAGATGGTGTGGGCGATGAGGGCGATGGAAGACAGAAGGGATATGACATCGGCGCTGGGACAATGTTAGCATGTTGTAGGAGAGGAAACGATGCAAATGTTCAACATGGAGGTACGTACGTAACGTCCTCAGCCCCGTCAGGCTCCTTTCAAGCGAACTCCCCGACTTCGAGCACTATATACCCCAGCTCGGTGTCTGTCAGGAGAGCGGGGATGGGTGTAATACTTGAAAGTCCACGGACCGCCGGCGACCGTGTCGCAGAAGTCTTCAGTCCGACAATGAGCATCCCAAGTACGGCATCCTTGTGCGACGTCAAGGGGGTTAGCGATGGAACGTTATCTAGCGGCTTCTCTGTCGTTGTCGAAAATTCCCGAACGGGGAACTATCTCGTTCAACAGTTTGGAGTTGAAATCACCTAGGGAACCCTCCTCGAAGCCCTCGAACGCCGTTGCAACTCTCTCTGGCGCAGGAAGTAAGACAGCAAGTTCTTGAGGGGAACACTAAAAATCATCTAGATGTGCTGTTGATCAAACTCCGAGTACCAAGGATATGGAAAGCCTGACCTTGCCATATTGAATTCGACACAACCCTCTGGCAAGGTCCGGTAGCTTCTTCAGAGCCTGCTTAAGGGTAACAAGTTTTTCCGATGAGCCCGCGATTATCTCAATAGCATCTATCCTATCTTGGAGCAACCTAGCGCGCGCGCGTTATTCCAATGGAACGGATACGACTTTTGTAAACTAACCGTTTATCCGTGAGTGGCCAGCCGACCCAACTCTTCAACATTCTTGCAACAGATTTAGTGGTGGTTCGATCAAGCACCCACATCAGAGGTCCTGTGGTAGTAAAGTCTGTCTGGTTTTGGTATACTTCCCTACGAGGCCCAGTCAAGCTTGAGCTCAGCGATGAATGAAAGACGAACAAATTCGCCAGCGTAGTGGCATTCAAAAGCATGTGTGTCCCATTCGCGAACTTTGTGAAGAACCGAGCACCCAAGAGAGCGTCAATGCGAAACGACGATAGGTAGTTAATAGTGCGTGCCAAGGCAACTATAACCTGTTGAGGGAGACATGCGATGACCCCAAGTATGCCATCTGTGAAGCCTATCACCAACAAGCTCTCTACTGATGCGAGGGATAACCCACCCATCGAGAGATCCTGAGAATTGGTTTTAGCCCTGTCAGAATAAAAGTCTATCACGAGGTCAAATGCAGTAGAGAATTCCACTTCTTTCTTGCAGCGTTCAATCCGTATTTTCTGTCCATTGTTGACGGAGCTGGTTGGACAAAATTAGCTGTTCAAGGGAGGATGATAGAAGCACTGACCCGGCAAAATGGCGCAGAACTTTCTCTGCAAGCTTACTCAGATCCCGTTCAGGGAGCAGTAGCTCAGCAGGTCGAGTGTGCACAAGCCGGGTCTAAATCTCCATAAGGACGGACAAGGGACAAAGCTCACTGGACTGACCTCAAGCTCGGAACGCATGATGGTGTCTATATCGTGCCCATAAGGATATGAAGAAAAACCGGACATACTCGAGCCTACCGTCAAACTCGTCCCAAATGACATCTCCGGTGCTGGGCGTAATAGCGACCATGCCTATGGTTACGCGGTCCTCGGAGAGACCGCCACTTGTGGGGACTTCCATGAAGCAAACGAGAGGGGGAGCCGCGTGCTTGTCCAAATCATCAACAAAGTCAACCCCATCAACATATCCGTGAATATTTGTCACTCCACAAAAAAATGAGTACCCCATGTTGCCCTACGTTGTGGCCGTGTACAGATGAGTCAACTTTCTTTCGAAAAGCGTGTTCCTAGTTTCACTGACCTTTTTAAGTGCAGCGGCTTCCGTCTGTTCAACAATGCCGACTTTGTGTCCTTGCGAGAGAAGCCTAAGGTCGTGTAAGGCTTGCTGAGAAAGAGATATTCAAGGACCAACTTTTTAAGGTGCACGTCACGACGATGAACTGAGATCGAAGCCGTTAGCAAGCTGCGGCGGGGATATGTGACGATGCCTAGTTCCTGGCTGGCGATCTATCAACGAGAATAAACAAAATTGTTAGTTCAGCGAGCAAGAGTATCCCACCAAAGCGCTCTCTTCTGAGAGCGTTTAAGAGGTCGGTCAACAGCGAGATTACTCTTGCTCGATTAAACACCTCTCCTGGATCATGAAATAGTTCAGTTAATTTGTCGAACGCGTCATTGATCGCATCATTCCCCGGTTTCGCTGATGGCATCAAATTAGTTTCATGAATGGGGGCGATGACATACAGGACAGATCTACGAGCATACACAAGACTTTGATTCTGGCTTTCGCTTGTGTTTTCTCAGGCTCCCCGATGGACTCAAGGGAGTCTGTGATCACCGTCTGAAATACCGCGTCGTCCGCATCGCCTGTACCACCCAACGAACTGGACAGGAGGACGGGAATGAAGATGCGTAAGGTGTGCAAAGTGATTTCTTCAGCCAAAGAGCCCGTAGGTTGGAAAATCTTCAAACATAGCTCGTGACAATGTAGGACACAGCAATGAGAGACACGCCTCAAGTTTCAATGCGCTCCAAATATTCCGGCCAAACTCCTTCACCGTGTTGATACCACACACGGGAAGACATATTGATATCGTTTCTAAAACGTCCCGCTATATATGGTGCAATGGTGTTACTCGATGTCATTTATAGCAGCAAATGCGAACCTTGGTTATGGCTGATCCGAGTGCAAGCTTTTCGAGGGAAAGAAAGGTGCCGAGGGACCCGAAAGCAGGGGTTGCACTGAGATATGCTCTATTTCAGAGGTGATTCCATTGAACTTTACAGTTAAATGGAATCCAGCGAAGAGGGAACGCCGAAACATACTTTAATGCCTATTTGAGGTCATCGATGTTCAATGGATCATCCGGAGTGGGAGTCCAGATAATGGGATAATAGAAAAATGTGATGTCAAAATAGGGCTAGTTCGTGGAAGGCAATGTTCATCGATATCATCGCTACTGTCACTCCTAAGTAGCGTACTCACTTCGACATGCTTTGATATATCGAATTATGTGGGCAATGTTGAACGCAATAAGGAGGTTGCGGGGATCTTTTTCTCCGGTTGCCAGAGCCGCGTAATCTGAAACAAATTGCTCCCCCATGTTTCTAAGGTGATCCTGGTGTGTGTTCATGAAAGTGTCTACAATGTTGTAGACATGTGAACAGGTAGCCTGCTCCAGAGACTTCAACTTGATATGCTGGAATATCCTGAACGAGGAATATGAGTTACATACAGGCAGTAGAGAAGCGAAACTCACGCGGTAAGTACATCCGAGACTTCAAGGGGCGAAAATGAGGGTAGATAATCAGATGAACATTGACGCTTGATATCGAAAAGGAGTAACTTGAATGCGACGGAATCGATACTAGGGAGATCGACGACATCTTGGGTGTCCCAGCCTTGCGCAGACATCATCTCCGCGAAGGGTTTTCCAGACGCATTCAAGACAGCAGCATATCTATGTCAGTGAAGCCTGCAACTCAGTATGTCTCGTTCGAAATATGTTTCTACCTACGTATCGTTGTTAAATGCAGGACTGGCGACTTTCGATGTCTTCGCCAGTGGTCGCCATATGCATCGACGATGTTGGGACCTCAGAAACTAATGGACGATCTCGACGCGCAAGGAAGCACGCGGCTACTGTCGATGAATACTTGCGGATGCAAGAGCGGGGTCCCGACGTTCATGAATAAGCGTAATATTAACGGCGATTGCGCGACAGAGCGTACCGAAACTAAACCCGGTAGAGTTCGTAGAACTTTCTTTGGCGCTCGAGTATTGATCTTGCTTCTTGACGCACCGTCGTGAAGGTCGGTAAACTTCCTGGTCCGAATAGTACTGTGGGTGATAGTCTAAAGAAGGCCACCCAGGTGACGACTTGTCCAACGAGAAAACCGTGTACTCACGGATGTCAACAAGATCAACCACAACCTTTGATCTTAGTCAACGACTATAGCTGAATCCTTGGGAGGTGGTATGCAGCACGAGTAGGGGGCGAATGCGATAGCGCACACCGTGGTGCGACCTCTCGGGGCATGATCCAGGCCCTCCAAGGACGAACCCGTGGGATCCTTTCTATCCAGGCCATTGGAATCGAACGTAACCTGAATGGTATGACGAGGGCTAACGGAAATGCCAAAGAGGTGGACGAGTGTTGTATGGGGGCAGAGAAGACGAGGAAGGAAGATGGACCGATGGAGATAGTACCTGCGAGGACATCGAGTCAGACAGTTATCCAGACGTACGAGGAGCATCAGCGATGAAAGCAACAGCGACCGCAGGTAGTCCGCTTTTCTTTCCTCCAACATCCGACTATACCGCATGACCGCCCATTTCCGCCTTGAAGAACATACTCACAAGAAGAACAAAAGGAATATGAAATCCAGCGAGAGTGGACCGAAGTAAAGAAATGTAGTCAGCATACGCCGAGGCTGCCAGACCCGACCGACGTGAGCGTGCTACCCATACGAACAAGATATGTGCGACAGACCTGTATATTCGTGAATGCGGACTTGAACGAAAAGTAGAGCTGTGGCAGAGTGACGACCTAGCATTGCTAGACGACAACAAGATATGACCGGTTCCCCAGGCTTCAAGCAAGGTCAAAGAAAATCGCTTGGATGGACGACCGCCAGGTTAGTTACCATTGACTTTCCGATGATTTGGAACGCAAGAATGAACAGCCGGAAGCCGGAAGGAAAGACGTCGTATCCGATGGTAGTAAGATGACCGTGACTGTGAATGGAAAAGTTGTCGTTCCCGCAAGTCACACTGGCACCTTACCTGGAAAAATCGATACGTCGTGACTAGTAAACACGCCGACTCGGAGCGCGGTGATAGTAATCCTGCGGCTGCGTCGGCCGATACTACCAAATCCTCAATTCGTCACCCGGGTCAGTCAAAACCGATCACTCATTGCAAAGTCTTTGTACAAAGATACAGTAGATATGACGAACACTAGATGTAGCTAAAGTGGAAAAGCTGGAAGTAAAAGCAGTAGTTGATCGAAACCCTGAGTCTGCGCCGTTACCGTGGGACTTTTCGCAATGCTGTCAAGAAACGTGAAAATCCTCTCATATTCGAGGGCGACCTGTCGGATCCAGTGGCGAGAGACTGTCGAATTGAATTGAAAGCCGAGTCCGGAGACACGGACCTCGACTGCCAACTATAGCAAGATTCTAGTTAGACGAAAGAAAGAAAGCTTGATCTCTTACCCATGATAGCATGAGTACGATCTGCTTGAATCTATTTCCATCCAAGGGATTGGATAGCAAGTCATCGAATGCTAGCTGGTGCCGTTCCCTTGTCCCGACCCAGTAGGGGGAACGGACGTTGACAAGCGTCTGGTAAAGGATGTCTCGGATCACGAAGCCTGCAAACCACATCACGCTTCCGTCATCGTCCCAGTTGTGCCAATACACATATCCCACTTGTTCGTCCCAGCATGTGGTGTCGATAAAATTTCCCTCGCCGGACAGCGTGGGTGGGACTTGCTCGAAAAGACGGTGTAGGAAATTATAGGTTGATGGGGAGCTGATTACGAGGATATGGATTGAGCGGTTTACCTGGTAGAGGTAGGAGTGATATGCCCCCTCGAGCTGAAAACATGTCAGTTCGAATGTCCACAGATATGAATCCAAGTGCTTACGAGGACCGTGCCCGCTCGCCTAAAAGCGGAGTGGGTATGATACAAGAACTGCTCGTCAGGGGATGTATCTTGTGTCGTGAGGGCTCCCGAGGGTACTGTGGTGGGTGCATCAGTGAGCGAAATCTGCTTGAATGTGCACTTACCTAAATCGGCACCCAATACCCGCCCGGGCTGCCGAAGTACTTCATCGATACACCTGTTGATCTCCGCCGCGGGAACCGTCAAGTCGTGCTTGAGGACATCCAACGATACGCGGCCTAGCAAAACGTTCTCCTTGAGACCTACAGCAGATTCACAGATAATGTCGGTCCAAAGACGTGCTAGGTCGTGAAGTGCCCCAGAGGCATGCACTGAGAGAGAATGTATTAGGGATGGTAGTCATTGAAACATTCAAGTTTGCGTACTACGGAGGTCGAGGACGGGGAAGGAAATGCTTGGGGCGGAGTTCTCGTCGATATCGACGAGCGTGTCGGAGACTGTTTTGCTATTAATCAGGAAATGCGCGGCGGATAGGACCGACTGCTTACCGCTCACGACATCACTGAGAGTCGAGGCTCCACCCCCCGACGAAGTTCCGTATATGACCCGCAAAAGGTCCTCTCGTGTTGGGTCGTCCATGGTAGGGGAGCGACAGAGGAAAGCAAGGTGAGTGAGTCAATTTATTGTCGATTGTTATCACTCCTCATCACCTACCTCATGGCCCATCCGTGTCACACGTTGTTACGTTGACGCGCGTAATCTTACGCTCTGAACCATGAGGCGAACGGGGACGATGCGGCAGACGGTGCTTCACAATGCTTCTCGAATCTTAATGCCCCTTATTCTATCCGACGGATCTCTGTTCTTACTGGAGATGATCGCGTTCAACGCGACCCACAACCCAATGCAGGCGTTGTACACGTTTTACAACGGAGTCACAGAGGTAGGCATGACCTGCGCGCCATCTCCCCCCTCAGGTTTTACTGTACATGCCAACGCATCGTGCATGCCGTCCGTCAGAACCGTCAGGGCCCAGGCGGCAGTGCGACACCATTTTCTATCATGCGCTGACCGGCCGCAGTTGTCAGCATGATGCGCAACACAGGATGCCGTCGTCTGATCGTCGTTCCTACAGGGATGGGCGGTCTTGCTCGACGCCGTCGCGGTACTGAGCCAGTTGGAATACGTGGTTCGTTGCGTTCCGTTTTCTATTAACACAACTCTGACATGCGTGTACTCTTGCTAGGCTTTTGCTGGCGGACCGCTTGCCAAGCAGACGGGAGATACTCGTAGTGGCGGGCGTCAAGCTGTCCTCGGTCTACGGAACGACCGAGGTGTGCGCGATCACATCCCTTCCGAATGCCGGCCGAGCAGGTGCTCTGGGACTGGGCGCGGTTTGGACCGAACCAGCGCCATCCGATGGGTCGCACAGGGCGATGGCACGTGCGAGTGCCAGGTGTTGGTGCGTGTCTCGTTTTGAGCTGTTGGAGCAGCGCCGCTGATGTAAGATGTAGACGTGTCCGACGCCCGCCGGAGCATCTGGCAGCACAAAAGGCGACGGTAAACCGAGCACTTGCTTGTGCATGGCGTCATTTGCGCCCCTTGGACTCCCTTGCTTCTCGTCGGTCCAAGTCCCTTTTCCGCACCCACTCGCGCTCTGAAGGTTCGGTCTGATCTTCCTCACAGAACCCTCTCGGATTCTGCTCATCCATCGCTCTCGCCGACCTCCCTCCCGCCTGCCTCCTCTCGCGCGGTTGGCCTCAGACCAGCCTTCCCACACACACCGTGTCGCAATCCCTTCCATAGATACATGTCGTCTATCATGTCATTATCTTAGATACTTCTCGTACCTAAGGATCCACGCAATCCATTCCTTCTCTCCACACGCTGGCGCATAGCATCCAGAAATCTGTTAGTCAAATGCCCATGGGACGTGCCGTTTTCCTAAGCGGCAGCGTCATCAGTGTGGATCGATTAGGTACGACTACAACGTGCCCGATATACGAAGATTGAATCTATTGGTATTGTGGAGACAGTATGATAGGGGTGGGTACGAAGAGGTGGAGCGAGCGATGGGGAAATGAACGGGGGAAAGGAGAGAAGGACGAGAAGGCGGTGGCGCATGACTTCCTTATACAACGACTCACGGAAAGAAGCGTCGAATCCGAAGGATCGGAAATTCGGATCAGTGTGGAGATGCGAGGGCTTAGGGGTAACCGGCTAGACTGGTGACCAGTCCGTCCAAAAGAGGCAGCCGCGACATGAAGGGCCGGTTCTGGCAACTTGTTCCCAGGCTCACATTCTTGCGTAGGAAACAAGTAACTAAGTTGGCGGAAACGGTGTCCAAGGAACGCCAACATTGATGTAGTATCGCTACTTCTAAGGAATTTCTCGCTACATATGCGTGATCGTCGCTATGGTCCGGTGACGCTGCCATTTATGAAAATGGCAGGTCCCTTGGGCATTTGGCTGATAGATTTCTGGGTATCATTATCCAAGCATGGCTCGTCTTCATAGACCTACTTCAGTTCACAGCCATAGCACTCCAGCAAGTCTGTCTCGTCGATGAGTTCGCGAAGCGCACTTCCAGGATCCTTCCCCAAGACATGAACCTTGCGACGAGTACCCTCGTCGAACCAGCCCTAACCCAGAAACGCTCAGCGTGATGCTTTGCTCATAGGTGAGCGTCGTGTCTCGTACCTTGACCAAACCCAACACGGTAGGAAAGAACGATGGAGAGTTGATGGTGGCGACGGTATGCAACGTTTCCAAGTGGCCAACGTGGACGCCTGTTGGAGATGGACCACATGTCTCTCAGCGCCAAGACTCTCAAATCGATGGTGCTCGTCACCGAAGATACCGGCGACGCCTCTGGTGCATGGGGTACATGATCACAGAGGGGTAGGACGAAGTGGGTCATGCACTCGTAGAGCGCGATGCTGGCGCCAAGGGGAAAAGGAAACCAGCCGCTCAGGCGTATCTTCCATCGAGGGCACGTACATACGCTGGTCCCGCCTCTCCTGCGGCGTTGCATCCAGCTCGCGGCGCAGTGCACTATCGAGAGCAGTGGGTCGGTAGACGTACACCGGTAGACCCTGCTATACATGAAATAAGTCAGTCGCGGCGTGGCATGCAAAAGAGACAGGTCAAAGAACCATACTTTGTCCCGGCGCCCCGTCCAGCGCGGATAAAATCTCCGGGCCGACCCCATCTCGTCCACGTCGAACGACTTGAACAACGCATCGACGTTGTGTTGATTCCGCCACGCCCCCGCACGGGCAAAGTATTTCTCAGCCTTGTCGACGTTCCACACGCGTGCGCACAGGAAACGGCCAAGGTCGTGTCAGAGCGGGGGGGTGCCAGTCGAGGTGATGATCGAACGCACAGAATAATGGCATCGTAATAACTCGCGTGTGCCCGTCCGTCCCAGGTCGATAGAGGCCTGCATTGCGAGGTTTGCTTTCAACACGTCGACTAGCCGGATGCGGTCGTCTACGCCAACGGCAGGCAGGCTGCTTTGAGGCACCTTGTCTTCTGTGTATACGTCGATCGCAGATGAAATGCCATTAGCGATGGTCGAAGCGCGGCCACCATTAGGCTGAGGGCCGTTCAGGTCAGTAGTAGCACGGTGGGGCTCGTCGAATTGGGTGCCCATTCCAAGTGATCATGATCAGTAAAAATGGAGGAGCCTGAGATAGCAACTCATGGCCAAGGCCGCCTGTGACGCCGGCAGTGACATCCTGTCATATCTGCTCAGGCGGGATTTATTGCACCCAACAGGTGAGACGCCGCATTCACGCTGCGCGCTGTCGTTCTTGGCGCTCATAAGCGATCCGTGATACCAGTCGACCCAATCCTGCAATCCGAGCTCGCTACCTCTGGTACTACGTGACTACGTAGTACCCATATAATATCACTCAGGAACACCATCCAGTCTATAGCCCAGTCAGACCTATGACTGAGATATAGTTGGCTCAGGCTAGCCAAGGAGGTCGTATATGGTCACGTTAGACGCACCATCTTCAGGTGGGAGACGGCACCGAGGTCATAAATAACTCCAGGAGGAAAATAAGTGAGTTGTATTCGACAAATGTTCGAAGGACAAGCCAATGACGATGTTTGGCGGCAAACGGACCAATACACCCGCGTTCACTGCTAGAGATCGTGCACATGTTATTACGATGAGTTTGACGAGTTACTTAGCCTAATCCTATGGATGTGCAGAGTTCACCTTCTCGTGCAACAACTGCAATAGCTGCCTCTCCTGTTTATCCATGAACAAAATTAACGCCCCAAATCATTGAACCTTGGGGAAAGCCAACAAGTGATCCCGAATGGGGCTTCTCGTGTCCGAAGTTGGGTCCTGCTCAAGAGCTGCTGGAATGTATGCAAAATGGATCTCAGCAACTCTGGTTCCAATGAGACCTGGAAAAGCGCTGGGATAGAAGACGGAGGGATCGTCTGAGCGGAACAATTTAGCATCTCTGCGTACCTCTATGCAAGAATACTCACCCGGATGAGACCCCATCTCTTAAGGTCAGTTTGTAGGTACTAGGCACTCCTATGAGCTGGTAAAGTGAAACAAGGTTGTGGGTGGCCTTTGAGATTGCGACGTGCTCGTATTGTTCGGTGGTGGTCGTGTCGCTCAGGTCAGGGATTCCAGAAGCGGTCAGTAGTCATGGCGAGCGGGGTGTATCCAAGGTATAGGAACCTATTTGAATGAAAGCAATCGCGAGCGATATCGAGCCCTTGAAGAGTTTGTTGAGGAGGACGGCAGCAGGCGCAAATACGCCCGGGAGGGAGAGATGGAAACGCGAGAATAGTGCATTATTAACGTTAGGAGGGAGTTTTGTACGGCGAGGGTGACGAGACTGGTCAAGCGATGAATGGCCGGGCGAGGGCGGCATCTCGACGGAGAGACTCACGATATATATTTCAAAGGGACGCCGAAGAGAGCTGGGACTGGCGGTGTGTCGGGGAGGAAGTCGAGGTGGTCATTGCCGAGTCTTTGGGAGGTTGTATTGACGTGGTATAAGGAAGAGAGGTATAAACGGCAGCGAAAAGAATGTGCGCTGTCCGCAGTTGGAGTACGGTGAGTCGTGGCACGCCGATGCGTTGCTCCATACCGGTGGTACGCAGCACGTCACAGTCACGCTCATACACTCAAAAAGCATCCCGTTCACGTGGGTGCACGCTAACCGCCGGTGTCTGGAGCTTACAGTATTTGAATTTGATAGGGCCAACTTCGTGGCAGTGCCCGCTATGTTCTCACGTTGATTTGTATGTTATGTGCTTCTAGCGCATCGAGGGTTTGCTGAATTGTGCGAAAGGGCCGACTGCGATCGATAATGCGGAGCGATTGAGTGAAAAGAAAGAAGTAAACGCAGCTCTCCCCTTTTCCTTCAAGAGCTGTACGACGAAAGTAATTAATTTGGACGGTGTTAGGAACGAATCTGACAGAGCTCGACAAAGTGTGGGAACTCTATTCAGACAGGAAGAACTCGAATGCTGCGTGATACAAGCGCCAGTCAAGAAATGAAAAACCAATCTTAGGCCCAACTGAAGAGGAGACAAATAGGAACTATCGACACCATGTCCAGCACACTGGCAGTCTCATTGGAGATGGCCATTATGGTCACAATGTTACATGTTCACCAAACAATCTACTAGTAGCTATGTTTTCACGCATTCTGTCATAGGGAAGAGTGACTGGGCGACGATCACAGGGAGGTTTTCCTGAACGGAAATCCAAACATGCACACAACTCTCGCAACAGCAAGCAACGGTCATCACTAAGCACAGAAGTTGCCCCTAACGCGCGTGTCATCATTTGTGAATCAGCAATTGGTCGACAACAGACTGCGCAATGGACATGAGTGCGCCAAAATGTTCTGCCGCTTGCTGCCATTTGCGCAGCTGACTGCACATAATCACCAGCGTCATTCACTGTGCATGAAAAGAACAAGTGAAGGACTACCGAGGACCTCATATGAAATATGTTTCCGTTCCATACTACATCAGGCTGCAACTTGTGCCAGCAGAGCGAGCATATAATCAGGCATGGGAAAAATATTCCTGCCCTCTTCTGTGAAGAAACCAGCCACGGAAGCGGGATCAACTTCGACATGTGAATGTTGAACTTCACTCTCTCCATGTTCAATCGCGTGCTTGGTATGACAATGAGAACCACACGAACCATACAAAGCCGGAATGACTGCACGATACAAACCAATCCACTCCAACCCAATACTCATATCAAGTATGGATGCCATCCCAATCGCCCTGGGACAATACAACGGATGAACATCCGTGGTGAATGAGTACCCACCGTACCCAGCGGACAAAACAGCACGCACTACATGCGAGGAGCAACTTGAATATGCAACTGTGTGCTGCAATGCAGGATCGAAGTTGACAAGTACACGCACACCACGGAAAAACGCATGCTGAAACATAACGAGAAACGTTTATTGTAGAGTGTGTGGAACCAAGCGAGCTTGAAGAATCGAAATGCGACACCGCGAACTGAGCTGTCCCTAGGCTAACAGTTGACTAAGCGAACGAAAAACAGAGTGGCAGTGTGTGGCGATGAGAGTTTCGGAAATCCCTGCAAATGACACACACGGGGATCATAATACAAATCAAGAATCGTGCTAATATAAAACTAATAATCCTCAGGCGTATGCATATGGCATCCTCCTACTCTTTCGGTCCCCATCATACAACCCATAGATGCTGTACGTCAGACTGTGATGGTCTCCATATCCCTCAGGGTCCGCATGATGTTGTATCGCCATCTGTGCCAACGAGGGCATCGATGGTGGCGATGGTACACGCGGTGGCTTAGCGCTTATCCTCCACCCTCTTTTTCACGCTGCTCTTCCCTCCGCTGTTCCCCGCTTGTCCCTCCCGCGCTCGCGTAGCCTCAGACGGTCGGATGTTGACCAACGACGCCGTCGACTTGGACCCTGCATAGTCCACCATCATCAGGCTTCCAAATGCTGCCGCGTTAGGCGGAGGGCTGTCGCAGTGGGAATTCGTCTTTGGAACCGGCTTTTTTTGACTACGTCCCATGGAAGTCACCTTCTTTACTTCTCCAATCATGCTCATGGAATCGTCAGGATATAACGTTTGGCTGCAGTGGTGGTGGAATCGGCGATGTTAACCCGAGGGCCGTGGCTAAATCCCTTCGTCGTCGAACATCTGCAACTTCTTGGACCCCATCCCGTCCATGTTCAAGTCCCTATTTACCGTAGTTGGTTGCGGCTGCCGATACCCGAGGATATGAACCTGGCGTGTAATACGTCGATTTAGTTCGAACTCGTCTGCTGTTCAACTGTCCCTTGTTAGGAGACGTTGTCGACGGTGGGGTGGGTTCCATTCCACCATACGCAAAACTTTGCGATCGCCTGAGCGATGCCGCGTCCTTGGCACTCCCAGGTGCTATCGTCCTGTTGCGCGATCCTATCATCCTGTCCTTGTATCTTGGCACCACCATATCTCCTGGTTCATCGTGCGTAACTCCATCTATCGCCACGCCAACATCCGCTCCAACTTGCGAACATCCACCTGGTGAACCCGGGTATAGATACCGTGGACAGCCTCGACACCGCACGAGTAATCGCGTTCTGGACTGGCTGCAGAGGGATTGGACCTCTGTTCTTCGACATAGCATTCGAACTACCGTATCCAACGAATGGATATTGACTTTGATTCTGCCCTTGGACATGAGTCGTCTCGTTGTCTACTGCACCCAACCCACTCGGTTGGGTGGTTTGATTGACGGTCAGCAGTTGATCCTGAGAACTCGACCGAGTCACGTCACCGTTGGCGCAGGTTTGGGGATCCCAGAGCGGTATTGAGTCCATGTCCAGAGTCCAGTATTTCCTTTCATGTCGCGTGTTGTGATAGTGGGAGACGAATGTTCCTTGCCTCCAAAGATCGGGGAACCTTCACTGTCCGCCTTGTCGCTTGGAAAAGTCCCATCGTGAAGGATAGGCAGGGAGGGAGTAGGGGTTTTTCGCCGACAGGGACGCTGAACGAGTTTGACCAGGACGAAAACGATGAAAAGCGTGAGGCCAACGCCAACGGCAAGTGCGATAATCGCCTGGTGACGATAGTGTGGTTTGTGGACGCCAAAGAAGCATGTGGAGGATCTAAGTCAATCAAAGTATCCGGCGGGATAATTCGTTACACGAGCAATCGTCTGCGGTTTGGACAGTGTTGTGGCTGGTTTGCTTTCTTGCTTCAGCGACTGGCTGAAGCAAATCTCCATCTTTGTTCTCCATAGGTGTAGCCGTCTGTGCGTCATACTGTGGACGAGTATCAGCTTCAACAATCTCAATTGGAACTCGACGTCGTTTTGGAACAGCAGTCTTGGGTATATCAACTGCCTGTGGAAGAGAATATAGCTTTGTCCCGCATCCATGCTAGGGTAAAGGCTTACAACGTCCTTGGAACGTTGCATAAGGTTTTGTTGTTGTGACATCTTCTTGAGGTCGAGTATCTCATTCTTCACGGTGTCGTTTGCAGGATCTAGCGCAATGGCCGTGTCTAGATCTGTAAAAGTATAAGTGACCGTTGGGCCCGATTTCGTTTTTGTTCCATACCCGCCCGTGCACCATCCAGGTTTTCGAGGGCTCTCCGAGCCTGGGCCCTTCTAAAAAGTGCTTTTACATTATTGGGGTTCGACGCCAAAACTTTGGTGCAATCCCGCTCCGCATCTTGGGACCTACATAACAGACATTCAGCTACGGAGACCGACATCTGAGTGGATTTGCATGGACGTACTTGCCTAGTTTGAGGTACGCTGCTGCCCGGCTGAGAAAGAAAGTGTGGTCACTGCCGTGAGCGAAGATGGCGTCGATGTAATGACCAATCGCTGTGGGATAATCGCCAGCCTTGAACGCTGTATTTCGCTGTCTCAGGCTTGTCAACAAGAGACTGATCCTGATATTCGTCGCTCGCCTTGTCTTTCGCCACTCTCGCCTTTTCTTACGCCATTCGACTCGGGGATGTGGCGGAGGTCGCTAACACACTTGTCAATTACCGTTGGAGTCGGTTGGACACGCCTCGTTGTAAGCTATGACACTTACTAGTGATCTCCAGTTGGGCGTCATCCTCACCGCGGAACACGGGTGGACCTTCTCAAAACACGCGACCGACGCCTTGGAGATGAACGTAAAAGTACCTCCGTGTGAGTGAATTCTCCCTCGGATGGTACCACATTTCTCTCGGGAGTAGGAATGGAACGAAAAATCGTACACGCTCAGGACCAGTCTCCGTGGTCACTTGGGAAGCATAATTGCGCTGGAGCTCGCGGAAGACAAACAGTGGCCTTTTAGCGCTTTGGGTAGGTATCGCGTGCTTCTTTTACATCCAATTTCTGAGACTGCATAGGCGATAGCACCATCAGGGTACGTGGAATGTTTCCACGGTGATAGGTCGCCTAGCTCGGATTAGATATGGTCAACGGAGTCGTTCGCCGCGATCCATGTCCTCCGTCCTTATTTGGAGTCCCGGCGCAGGAGATCTTTTCTGTCTGGCCTGGGACCCCATTCTGCAAACAATTTACGTTGGTTGCCGGAGCACTGTTCCGTGCTCCGGTGGGGTGACCACGTTGTCCGCGTCAACTTGAAAGTGGTTCTTAGGAACCGGTCCTAGAGTGACCGTGCTCCTCTTCTAACATAAGTACTCATCCGGCCAAGGATGTTGTTTCTGAAATCTCTCCGTGAGGCCCTCTAACCGGACTCAGTGACCGCAACTTTGGTGACTTCACCTACGACGCAAGCCGTCATCGCGCATGCGACGGGTCGATCTCTCCTTGTTGATTATTAAGGTTCCTCGAACGCGGGCAATGATTGCCAGACTCACTGCAATACAGGTATTGACTTAATGCAGTACTCTTCCTGTAAGGTCGCCTCCTCTAACTGGTCAATGAATACACTACACTGCACGCCGTCCTGCATCGTAATCAGCGCATCGAACATCCACAAACCCTCCCGATCGGACGTCTCCCGGAACCACTCCTCGCGCATCCACGGACGTCCCCCATGCACGCATGCAGCGTCGCGCGCTGTTGTTTGGCATCGTACGTCGCGCAGTGGAGCGCGTTGGAGTTGTAAAACACCGTGTCGCCGGCTGTCAAGCAGGGCCGTCAGCGTCGCCGTGTCAACGCACACACACAGAAAGAGAGATGGACTTGCTCTGAAGGACCAACCTGATGGCACCGGGCATCGCGAGCGGGTCTTGAAGTGGCTCGATCGTCGAGTGCGCCTGCTATGCATCCGTCCTAGGGACCTTGTGCGATCCCAGGACGAGGTACAGACAAGCATCTTTATAGAGCGCGCTGCTATCGCGGATCAACGCACCGGCCTGCAGGATCATCGCGCACGGACTCACGTGTTCCATTGTACCTGCACCGGGATCGGTCGGCGACACGCGCGGATGGCAGCCATGCACGGGATACGCACCCAATGCGACCACGCTGCGAGCGCTACTAATACGCGCATGCCACCGAAGCGCAAAATCCCACTGGGACGGGTTCACCAGCACATTGAACGGCTCTGCCGTGCACCTCAGGCTGCATCAGCTTGACATCGTGACCGCACCATCGGACGACCCATGCACCCATCTGTAGCTCTCCCTCCCACACCCCAACAGTAGGAGTGGATTGTGGGACGTGCTGTGGATAGAAATGGAAAGGTGGTTTCCTTGGCGGACTTTGGCCCAATGGCATTTGACGATGCCTTTGCCGCCCTATGGGCCAGGTGCAGCCAATTTAGCCGTCATTGTGCAGAACTGCTACTAGAACCTCACCTTCGTCTCGACCGATATCAATGTTGTTGTCGTCACGTATGTGTAGGATCAGCAATGTGGAGGCATGGAATGAGGCGTTACAGTTTTCAGTACTTTTTCTGCGTGGTCATGGTCCCGAATGTAAACTTACTCTTTGAATCACGACTAAGGATTTACAAGACTTGCGGCCTCTGCAGTGCAGCATGCCGTGCACTGTTCCATGCTTGGGAAGTGACTACCCAGCTATTGTCTGCGAAGTGGATCTTGGTATCAACTTGAACAACCAGTCCTTGGACGTGATTCCCACGACACTGCGTGCGGGCAGCCTCCTGGAAGCTGAACAACGTTGTGGTTAAACGTTGAACGTTCTTTGATACCAGACTCGGAGCACTTTTGAAACTTGACTCCGATCACGTCCGCCGGCGGTAGCAAATTTTGAGGTCCGACGCAACGCCCTTGGGAGTCGGCCGCGGCCGCGGGCCGGGAAAGTTCAACAACTTGAAGAATATGATACAGCAGCAACGGTTCGCTCTTTCCAGAGGAAACATCAGGCGGCGAGGATTCGGATGAACCAGGAAGACGCGTGCTTCCTAGTACGAACCACGTGGCTCCTCGCGGGACCCAGGAACATTTTCGGTGAAGAATGTGAATCGATGGATTTGAAACAGTATGGCCCTCAAGTCCCTTATCCGAGTCCCCCCAGTGTAAAACTCTGCAGAAACGAAGCTGAACCACATCCAAGTTGGAACCCAGACTTCCACGACATGATCCACCATCAGATTCTGACTCAGAAATACTCACAACTCTCGTTTCAACTAGCAAGGAAGCAGCACTCGTCGACTTACTGAACCCGTATGCTTTACCTACACCTCGTGCCTTCGCCTGCGTGGCACTTGGGGTCGTAATTTGACTCTGTGATACCCGGAAAAGCCCTATCACTAATGGTTCCATTCAGATTCAGCGCTGTAAAATGCCACTCGCAATTAAAGCTATATACTGTAGCCACAGTCGCGGCCACTCACTCACTGTCCGAGTCCCCATCCCAACTTCAAACCGCTGCCGCTGTGGATAATCCATATAGCACTGTGTCTTCTTTTATGCGATGCCCCTCCATCTTGTACTCACTTCTGACCTCTTCATTTATGCAGTTCTAGTGCATTGCCACCACGACTCGGAGGACTGACTTGGGAACCATGTCAACCTGCCAACAAGGCAGTCCACTAACGCTGTCTTTCACGACACTGATTACAACAACTGGTCCGGTGCTATCTGGAATAAGGATAGCGTGCGTTGCTAACTCATGGATTGTCATGGTTAATCTCAAACAGTGCCACTGGTCAGGGAACGTTTAACTACATCACAGGCCAATTTACCGTCCCCGTTCCCAGCGGTCCAGCCAACGCCGCTGCTACCATCTGGGTTGGTATCGATGGTAACACGTGCCGAACTGCGATGCTCTGCAGCAGGGTGGAGATATTCACTGACGGGAATGGGGCCCCATCTTACTACGTCGGTAAGGAGATTCTCATTGCACAACAGCCTGTTTCATGATTCGAGTTCGCTATATAGCATGGTATGAGTGGTACCCCGACCAGTCCCACACCTATTCAGATGTCGCCGTCTCCCCGGGGGACATTATCCAAGTCAGTATCACACTGAATTCGTTCACGCCTGCTGTCGTCGCGATCAATAATCTCAGCAATGGACAAAAACAACAAGTTGGGCTCAGTTCTACTTCTGCACTCTGCGGGTCGGACGCGGAATGGATTGTCGCAGATCCTTTGGATAGAAATGGAGACGTATATCCCTTGGCCAACTTTGGCTCGGTGACATTTGACGGTGCCTCAGCAGCCAGTACTAGCCCTGGTAGTGGGACTTACGGGCCGGACGGGGGAAATCTCGCTGTCATAATGCAGGGAAGCAACGTCCTCACTGCCGTCATGACCAGTAAAAGTTCCGTTACCATCATGCATTTGTAGGATCAACAATGTGGAGGGATGGAGGTGAGGCGTCCTCGGTACTTTATTCCGGTGGTCCCACTGGTTGTTTTGTTTGAATATTCATCATAGACTTGCTGTATGAATTGTGACCGTTGGCAAGATTTACGCCCCCGGTGCGTCGTGTTCCGTGCTCGGGTGGGGTGACCACGTTCAAGTTGTTCGCGTCTACTTGAAAATGGTTCTTTGGGACCAATCCCAGGGTGACCGTGCTCCTCTTCTACCAGAAGTATAGGCCCGTGGCCGATGATTTACTTTCTCGCTCGTTTGGTTCGACGAGTTTGCGAAAGCATCACAGTTAGTAAACTCATCCAGCCAAGGATGTTGTTTCTGAAGTCTCCCGTGAGGCCCTCTAACCAGACTCAGTGCCACAACTTTGGTGATTTGACCGCCCACGACGCACGCATGCGACGGCTCGACCTCTCCTTGCTAGTTATTGAGGCTCCTCAATGATTGCCAGACTCGCCGCGATACAGGTATCGACTTGATGCAGTACTCTTCCTGCAAAGTCACCATTTCTAACCGACCAACGAATACCCCACGTCCCCTTGCACGCCGTCCTGCATCGTGATCAGCGCATCGAGCATCCGCCGACCTTCCTGATCGAGCGTCTCCCGGAACCGCTCCTCGCGCATCCACGTCAGCCCATGCTGGAGCACGTTCCGCGCGCGTTGCCCCGCCGCGGACGTCCCCCATGCATCCGTGCAGCGTCGCGCGGTGTTGTTTGGCGTCGTACGTCGCGCAGTGGAGCACGTTGGAGTTGTAAAACACCGTGTCGCCGGCTGTCAAGCGGGGTCGTCAGCGTCGCCGCGTCAACGCACACGAGAGGGAGGAACTTGGGTTTCCATACAGTGGTGCAACTTTGGTCTTCCGGCCGATGAGCTGTTGGCCAACTCTGACTCATCCACCCCTCTCGCAAATTCACAAGTTCTTTGACAGTTATCCTCAGTATGATACACACAGACCTGCCGATCTCCAAGCGAATAACCTCAGCTATTCTGCTCCTTTGAAGCTGGAGTTGAATACTAACGTCATTGAAATTCCCGCTTCCAATGTTCTCGGCTCTGCGCATTTCGGTTACGTATACTGTATGACGATGATGCCATCACAGAGAACCGGCTCTAACGATACCCCGCTGCAACCCGACACGACCTATCAGCTCTAGTGGTGACGAGATTGTCAAGGCAAGTCGGACTCGTTCGAACGATCCGCATACTTACTTTTCACAGTAGGTTTGGACGTGCACTTCCTTTGGTCTAGTTCTACAACGAATGCAATGATGGTGCGGTCTTGTCGCTAGCGGTGAAAAGGAACACCATCTTTGCAGGGTGTCAAGAAGGAGAAGGATACGTCCAGGTGTTCGATCTCGAGGCCAGGACACTTGTCCGGATGATCATAGTTCAAGAGGTTCGTTGCAACGTCTTCAATGTATATTCAGCCAAATAGTCACTGTGCTTCCTAGAATATCGACATACTATCATTGTCCATGTTACACTACGAGTTTTACACTTCCTCTTCCAACGGTCAGATACAGGTAAGTGCTCGATAGTGATCTTGGTTTCAAATCACACATACCTTTATGGGTCCAAACGATGACCGCCCACTTTCAATTGCATTGCATCGTGGAGCGCTCATAAATGAACTGTACTGTCATCCATTGTGACAGATTCGGCTGAATCAAACGCATTCGTACTGGTCTTGGGTGCTAATGATGGCTTTGTCAAGGTAAGTCTCCGGTCTCACTCTTTGTACTGGTGCATTATAGTTCACTTAGTTTTGGGACATTGAAACACCGGCAAGAATAAATTCACTTTCGCACAATAGTCTGTTCGAAGCGGAAGACGATGGGCACGATGCGTGGACCACCAGCTAAAGGCAATGTAGCTGTCGAATGGTTTATCCGAACCAATCGGTCACTGGCTCGGGCACCTGCCGTGGGACTCCATCTTTGGCGTCATGATCGTCACGATCATCGTCGTCGTCTTTGTTGCCGTCACCAACCAGTTTTACGGGCTTGGGCTATTCGCAAGTCCGTTTCCCGTACCCCGCCTCTCCTGTTGTTAACCGTATGCTGATCAGTGGGTCGTCCTCGTGCAATACGGCATGGTTGGCGCTCTGCTTTCATGTTGTTTCTCGTTCTTCATGTCACCCCCGCTCACGTCGTTCGCCGCCATCAAATTCGTGAGTGAAAACTCGGACTAGGGACAGGTGTGATGTGCTGAATCGTTTTAGTTATACTTGTCTTGTTACCTATTGACCCACACGTGTGCCAAGACGTCGCAAGCCAACCGGATCATCGCGGCAATTCGTACGTCAAGTTTTCCAACGTATTGTTGATGCTGATTGACAAGCTTATGCTAGATTTTATACTGTCGGTCCTTTCGCCTGTCGCCAGCGTGGTATGTATCTTGGAACGATCGTTTATAGGCATTTGCTAAACTCGCCGGGCAGTTGCGTTCGGCCTTTGTCTCTGTCGACCTGTTCTGGCTACTTTGCGATGGTCAACACAGCATCTGAGGGCGATATCATGCAATACGGAGGGCCGATTCTATGCCTCTTTGTCTACGGTGTCGTGCTCCTCGGTATCCTCGTCTGAGTAAACTCTAGGTCTGTACTTCCACACCGTTTCTTGAAGACCCGCAAGTAGCCGGTACGACAAGACGAGAACCTCGCCGCCAACGTGGCGTCGAGAACGGACGTGGCCAAGGAAGCGAGGGCAGTCACACAACGCGACCCGTTACGGGTGCTCCATGTCACCAAGTCGTTCGACGGCCATAGAGTCGTGGACAACGTCTCCTTTAGCGTGCCCGCCGACGTGATCGTTGCCATGGTCGAGCCTAACGGGGCGGGCAGGACGACGACGTTCGACATGATCCGTGCGTGCGTCGACTCGCTCTGTCCGACGTGATTTGCTGACAACGAAAAAATGCGGCGAGATCGTCCCGGACATAGGCGACGTCAAGATTAAGGGCACCTCCGTTGTTCACTCGCCGCGCCACGCGCTTGGTGTCTGCCCGCAGTTCATGGTCATCGACGCCCAACTGACCGTGCGCGAGCACCTGTGGATCTACGGGCGTATCAAGGGGCTCGCACAGGGCTCCGAGCTGTACAGCAACGTCGAGACTCTCATGCGTGCGACGTCGCTGCACACGTACAGGGACCGAGCCAGTTGTTGGGTGGGAACTAGCGCAAGCTGTCACTCCGAGTCGCGATCGCGCCTCTACATCGACTCAGAGACGCTAGACGAGGGCATTGATGACTCAGACTGACCTGGAGGGTGGCAACCTGGTCCAGATCCAAAAGCCGCAGCGATTTGGCACTTCCCAGAGCCGGACTCACTGGCACTCACTACTAGTAAGAGCCTGCTTAGTAACGGCATTGACCACACTATGTCACACTGTACAGAAACATTTTACTTTTAGATTTGAGTGGCTACATAGTTACTATCGTTGGTCCAGAGTTGCAAAGAGGGACAGAGATGCAAAATGAATTTCAGCACACAACACAACACGAATAGAGGTTCATGTAGGCAGAGACATAGCTCCGAGTATCCTACCTCAAGAGCCCTGTATTTTCTTTGGGGGATTAAAATCAAGAGATCACTGCTCAACTCCATATCTACACTTCTACACCCCTTTTTACAGCAAAGAGTTGTCAAGGCATGGCCAAATTCACCTCCAATAAATAGAAAATATATATATACAGGTTCTTTGTAGTCTACAGCATCTCTGTTTTATATTACCAAGAACATTCTGTTGAGAAATTCAGTGGTACATGGTCTCCGATCTCGACGATGTCAGTGAGCTGCAAGGTGTGACACATTCAAGCGGAGTTGCACGGCATGCTGCTAACAGCACTTGAATATACCAAACGCCGTGTGACAACGTGTGACACTCTGTGAAGAGTCGCGTCACTGCAACACTGTCCCGTTTTACAGCTATCTCACCGGCATCCTTCTAGCACACATCTTTTTCTACCCACTTTCATTTTTTTGACGGGAACATGTTCTATGCAAGGCATTATATTACCCTAATTTTTTCTAATCAGACAAGTGAGCCATTGAAAAGTTATTGAAATGTGCTCGAAGATTTTGCAACTCTGGTCCCACGATAGTAGCATCAAACGTTCAAACCCCGCTGATATTTGGCTTTGCTTGAGGCATAGTTTGATAGAGTCCAATCCTGTGGATCTTAGGGAATGGCTAGATATAGTCCTGCTTGATCGATTTATGTAAAGTCGATGCAATGGGATTATATTGTTTCGTCCATTCAGGCCTCAGGTTTCAATACCACTGATAATGCAACCAGATCTACTGGCTTCAATCCAGTCACGCCACATGGTAACGTTGTCACGAGAACCTATATTGAGTATTCAGGGCCTACACCGCTTAAACCCCCATGCTCTTCTGCACCAAACCCCAACCATGTCTCAGTCACAGCCCAGGACGTTCCAATGCTTTACCACCCCAGCATCAGAGTTGAATGTTAAGCGTCCCGGTGGTTTCCGTCGGAGGGAATTTCCCCCAGCCGAGAAAAGCGCTCAGCCACTCCCCACTACCCCCCCACCAATGCTTCGGCATGTCGAAGGGGATTCCAAGGGATCATTCTCAGGAAAGACGGCGCTCAGCGCTTCTCACCGCGTTACCCGTCATTGCCAAGTCATCCAAGATCCAAGTAACTATCTAGTGAGACACCTCTGAAACCTTAGGATTTACAATGATTGACAAGGTTTTTCAGTCGTCCACGCCGTTCATTAGCTTCCCCTCCGCGAAAGTTGCGAAAGAGAAGCTCGCATTCGCCTTAGAGAAGAAGAAGAAATGCATCTCCATCCTAGCAGATATCGAGATCAATTGCCGAGAGTGGGAGGACACTTTGTATCAGGTTGCTAACGACATGGAGGCCCAGGAGTTTCTTAAGGCGCACTCTATCACTGTTCAGGAGAGAAACAATGCGAGAGAGTTGTACATGGCCGCGGTTGCTAGTCTTAATTTGTATGATCTTTGTCCCTGCGAACTGCATCGCAACCATTGTAATCCTGTGAGTTTTACTCCTTATCATGGGCGCACGTTCTGAATATATGCCATCAGGGCACTCCGAAAGGGGAGGGGGGACAAGTTCATTGACGTTCGGAACATCCTGTACAATGTACCAAGGTATTGTTGTTTTTCGGCTGTTAGTGACGGTCTGTATTTGTTGGAACGCATGCTTCTTGTCTAAGAGTTTTCGTATGTCCCCCCCACGTATGATATGACCAATATGACTATGCGAATCGGAGAATTTGTAACGTCACCGCGTACCTGAGTCACATCTCGTTCACAGTAGTTCCCACTTTCTCAGGCTAGTTCGGGTTCAAACCACTGTACCAAAAGTGCCTTCCATGAATGAAGATTCCTTCACCCAAACGTGCCTCTGTGGTCGCGATTTCAAGGACGTAGCCGCATTCACTCGTCACGAGAGGTCATGTAGCAGAGGCAAGAAGAGGCTCTCCAGCGCTCTTTCCAAGGCAAAAGAAATCTACCAAGCCAAGAGAGCCAGACTGACGGATACTAGCCAAATACGCCGGGAACTGGCCGACACTAAAGCTGGCTATAACTTATCGTGTTACCCCACTGGCAGCGAAAGCAGTGGCTCCGCATCTTTCCAGGAGCCCCTCTTGCCCAACTCACACCCCGTACGTACTTTGTTTTTCGATCTAATTAATGACAAACCCAAGACTTCTAGACTACTCCACCATCACAGCAGCCTCCCGTGGAAGACGAAGTCCCCTTAAAACAACGACTGCTACGATGGGCTAATCGCAAGTTACCGCTTCGATTTCGAGATGTACTTCCCGAATGTTTATCGCCTCTTCCTCCTCCTGAGACCCTCTCTAATTCGCGTACGGCTTCAGTATCTCATGCCCAGAATACAAGTAGTCCTTCCTTTCCTTCGCACGACACGTCGTCCTCGCAGGTTACGCAGGTCCATCGAGCTGCACCCTCTTCGCTACGCAGATTATTCAGGATGCAGGCGAACAAATTTGGGTTGTTCCGTGTATACAACAGCGACACTCTTCCTCGCCATGATCCGGAAGACCCATATTCGGTCGAGAATATCGGTTTAGTTTGCGCCAGCTCGGATTCCACTCAAATGGGACTTTCGAGCGAATCCTCCGACAATCCCTATCACCCGTATCCTAACGAGATCTCCATGCGCCTTGGAGATTGGTACTGGAACCAAGGCGCCCAGAAATCTAGGGAAAGTTTTAAACAGCTACTGGATATTGTTGCCGACCCTGCTTTCCCCCCTTCGATCGTGTCACAGACGCAATGGGATTCCATTGACGAGCAACTGGGACATAATCAGTTTGACGGTGACCTTCCTGAATGGCTTAATCAAGACGAAGGATGGAAGTGCTCCTCGGTCGCTATCTCGGTGCCCTTCCACAGCCGCTGCAGGAACCCGGGATCAAAAACCTACATTATCGAAGAATTTTACCATCGTTCACTTGTCTCTATCATCAAGGAAACGGTTACGGATCCTGCCCGCAATTCAGGGTTCCACTACGAGCCGTACGAACTGCGATGGCGGCCGCCCCACAGAGACCATGATCTCGGGGTACACGGCGAGCTCTTCACGTCCACCGCATTCTTCGAAGCGAATGAAGCGGTTCAAGCGTCCGCCCCAGAACCTGGCTGTGATCTCCCTCGAGTTGTTGCAGCACTCATGTTCTGGTCTGATGCAACTAAGCTAACCGCCTTCGGGGACGCCAAACTATGGCCCCTCTACTTGTTTTTCGGAAACGAATCTAAGTACAGAAGAAGCCGACCAACTAATCACCTTTGCTCCCATGCAGCGTATTTCCAGGTGGTAAGCACTGTGTCTTCCGGATGATATCTGATACTCATTCAAGTTACCTAGCTACCGGATAAATTCATGGATTTCCTCACGGAACATTTGGGCGACAAAGCTGCGAGCGATGCTCTCCACACGCACTGCCAGCGAGAACTGTTCCATGAGCAATGGAAGATCCTTCTTGATGACGAATTCATGGAGGCTTATCGGCATGGGGTGGTTATATCCTGTTGTGATGGCATCAAGCGACGCTTCTATCCACGGATATTCACTTATTCTGCCGATTATCCTGAGAAGTAGAACCCATCCATTCTTCTCCAAGTTTTTGCTGACGCATGTCTAATAGGGTACTCATTGCATCTATTCAAAATCTGGGTATCTGTCCATGCCCACGCTGCAAGATTTCTACGGTAGATCTGCCCAATATGGGTACCCCACGCGATATATTGCAGCGACAGATGTCTGTTCGCTTCGATGATGACAACCGACGAAGCAAGGTCCTGGAAGCACGTAAGCTTATTTATGAAGAAAACTATGCTGTAAACTCCGTGCAAGTCCAAGCGCTCCTCAAGGACGAGTCTCTTGTCCCCACTGCGGTAACTATGACTAAACTAGAACTGTATATTTTACTGACCTCCTGGGTCGTAGAATGCTTTCTCAGAGAGACTTCACATCTTCGGTTTCAATCTTTTCGTTATGCTCGTGGTCGATCTGTTGCACGAGTTCGAATTAGGCGTCTGGAAAGCTATTTTTGTCCATCTTCTTCGCATGCTGGAAAGTGTGAAAGAGCACAAATTGCGCGAGCTCGATCAAAGGAAAGGGTTTCTAGCCATTTTACACCCTATGATCGACTCACGCAATACTCGCTTACAGATATCGCCAAGTTCCTCGTTTCGGAAAGGATACGATCCGCCGCTTCTCGACAAATGTATCAGAGATGAGGAGGATGACGGCTCGGGATTTTGAGGATCTCCTTCAGGTACGTACCAGCTCTTAATGAAGCCTCCGACTGACTTGTATTGCATAGTGCGCTCTTCCGGTCTTTGAGGGCTTACTCCCTGAACCCCACAACTCGGTGGTATTGAAGCTCGTCTACCTCCTTTGTCAATGGCATGGCCTGGCAAAGTTGCGCATGCACACGGACGAGACCCTCAGGATCATGGATGAAGTCACGCAGTCCCTAGGAACCGCTATACGGAGTTTTGAGGCCGACACATGCCCTCGATTTTCCACCAAAGAGCTCAGCCGGGAGGCTCAAGCGCGTCAACGTCGCGAGGCTCGCTCTCGCTCACAGCGCGAGCACACGGGTGTCGTTACATCTTCAGCACGCCGACCAAAAACTCTCAACCTTCGAACGTACAAACTACACGCACTCGGGGACTATGCCGGTTTGATCAGGATATATGGCACCACCGATTCTTATTCCACACAACCAGTAAGCCCCGTAGATCCTGGATACGACAAGTGTGCTCTAATCTTGGTTCCAGGGGGAACGGGAACACCGCGTAGGCAAGGGAAGATACTCCCGTACCAGCCGAAAAGACTTCATCCGTCAGTTGGCTCGGATCGAGCGACGACAAGCACGAATTCGACGTATTCGTGGCCGCAAAACTGGTTTGGAACGTGTCCCAAATGTGCCTGACGAACACTACAACATTGGGAAGTCGCAACACAGGCCGATTGATATCAATAATCTCACTCGCAGGTATCCGGACGATCAAGCCATGAAGGTAGGAAAGGGGTTATTCTACCTTTCTTTCGACGCAATTGAATGGAGCAAACAGGATTTCATCCCAAAATTAAGGCTTCACCTCTTACCCCGCATCAGATCACTGCACATGAGCGATTCACAACCATCTCTGGATTATATGCTACCGGGTCTCAACAACAGCTTCAATGACTCGGAACCAAGCATCGACCAGGTAATATTGAAAGGCGGTCGGATTTACCAGCACAACGTGCTTCGTATCAATTACACTACTTACGATGTTCGTCGCGAGCAGGACGTTTTTAACCCCAACACGGACCACAACAATATAATGATGCTCACTGAAGGGAGCATGGGCGGCTCAGAAGTGGCACCGCACCACTTCTGTTACGCTCGTATACTCGGTATCTATCACGCCAACGTCCTTTACATCGGCCCTTGTCTCAAGGACTACCAACCTCGTCGATTGGACTTCTTACATGTACAATGGTTTGAACGGATCCCACCTGATCCCCAGCGCGGCGGGGTCGCACTCGATATGCTGCGGTTGGTTCCGATAGACGATGAAGCGGCATTCGGCTTCGTTGACCCCGCAGACGTATTGAGAGGATGTCACCTCATCCCCGCGTTCGCACAAGGACGGTCCCATGCACGTCGTACTGCATCATCCGTCATGGCAAGACATACAAATGAATGGAGGTATTTTTACATTAATAGGTGATAAATTTTCGAATGCCGAACTCTGATCTTTAATTGACGCACTGCAAACAGGTTCGCAGACCGCGACATGTTAATGAGATACTACTGGGGCCTTGGTGTCGGGCATACCTATTCCCACATTCGGGATAGTGCCCTGCATGTCCCCCTGGATGGTTTTGACGACCTCGAACACGAACACACACAATCTGAACTTGATATACTTGAGTGGCAGTTTCCCGATGTGTGCAGGATGGAGAGCGTAGTTGGCAACAATTGCAACACAGAGGGCGTGGCCGATCTCACCTTCGCCGACACCAGTACTTCCTCTCGAGTCGCTCAAGGGTTTGACGATCTTGACGCCAGTTTTTCGCTTGCTGATGCGGAGGCTCTTGAATGGGAGATATTGGTAGATGATGCCAGCGATCCGGGGGGTAGCGATGATTCAGACGGTGATGACTCGAATGCTTCTGAGATGTACGCAATGTATGGTTCTGATTGGGTTAATGACGATGACTCGGATTAATACAGGATAGTGTGTCTGGCTAGTTACTAGTTATTCCTTGATCATACCCATTTTGTTGACACGTCCTCTTGTTTGACTCCAAATCATCATTGCCACCGTGCTCAACTTCAAGTTCGTCAGCTGCCGCCTCGTGCGAACGACGTCGACGCATAGAAATACACTAGGCCAGCGGTCGTCCAACTTCTCGAACTTTATCGTGTGTTGCCCATTTCTTTGCCATTGACAGATAGTCATAAATCATGCGTGCAGTCGTGTACGACTCGGAGGGTCCGTTTGCAGTGTCGGTCAAGGAGGTTACAAAGCCTGTCATTACCCATCCAGACGACATCGTGAAAGGTGCTCAACTTCCCTGATGCCCGTTTCTATGCTCACACAACCCGTTCAGTGACAACGGCATGTATCTGCGGGAGGCAATTGGTAATCTCTGCCTATGGCGACGACGTGCAACAGGCTCACTGATCCTTTCCACACAGTGACTTGCATATGTACGAGGGACGCACGGCCGCACAGGCTGGCATCGTGTTTGGACATGAAAAGTAAGTCTGTTCAACGCACACGTTTCAGCGTAGAGCTCCTAATCTTGATGTCTCCGCCAGTATGGCCACCATTGATGTAGTTCTATCTCTAGTTGTGCGGGCGTATACTCACGAACGTAACGATGTAGGAAGTGGGTTTAGGTGTGACTGTGAGTGCGATCAAAAAGTTCTTATCGTTATTATTGGACTGTTCTGATTTCTGCTCCGTGTCTAAGCCTGAAGCTTCTGAAGAAAAGCGATCGCATTGTGATGCTATTCAACGCGGCCTGTGGCTGCAGCTTGAACTGTGAGGAAAGGAGGACCGCATTCTACACGGTCGTAAATCCAGGTTTCGTGAGCATCTGTTCCCTTGACACACTCAGAACTCTGGGCTAATGATGCCGATCCATGTCTAGGCAGGGCAGGAGGGTAAGCGTTTCATGTATTTGTTTGGGACCACTCTTAACTTGTGAACAATCAAGGGCGTATGGGTAATTGTTCTTCCCCACTAATCATAGTGGGAAATCAACCATGATCTTCCCAGGTATGTTGCGATGGGCCCATATCAGGGAGGGTAAGTCGCGCGGACTCGGATTTAGCACTTCCGTCACCCGGGATTCAAGTAATGCATCCTAGGAATACGTGAAGGTTCTATCTTTCCCACTGTGTGTATCTAATTATCATTCCACCGATGGTAACTAAGATTGACACGAAATTAGGACGGTATGGTGTAGAACTTTCTGTATGTTCACCCCTGCTTCATGGTGTGCAGCATACATACGCTTTTGTCAAGGATTTCGCCCGGGTGAATCCGTTGCTGTGTTTGGTGCGGGCCCGGTGGGGCTCATGGCGGCCTACTCGGAGGAGCATATGAAGTGTATGCGGTTGATCGTGTCCCCGAAAGACTTCAGAAAGCGGAGGAGATTGGATGCGTGTCCATCGACTTCTTCAAGGGGGATCCAGTTGAATTGATTAAGGCAGCGAGAGGAGGGCAAGTTTTCCTTTTCGATATGAACAAGTGAAGTAGCTCACGTGAATGAGATCTCAGTAGAGAAGATAGACGGTATGTACATGTGACCTTGATTTCGGCGACCATCTCATGGCTGCGATCAAGGTGATTGCTCCGACCGTTTTGCACGATTCTTTGTGCGAAAAGAATATCGTGATGCCGTTGAGGCATTCGAATGCTCCCTTCTAACCCTAAGATACCTGCCATGCAATTGAGACAACTGACATGCTGTCAATATCAATAGTAGTGCTCGGACGGACCGATTATTGTGACTAATAAAGGGGTTCCCACATTATGGAACATCGCCGAGATCGGATATCTTCTTGCGTCGGACCACTGGGCCTACAAAACCACGGCCATGCGTGGGGGCCGCCCACTCCAACCTCCATTATTATCACGGCAAATCAGCCGCAACCCCTCTCTTCCTCCCAAGCGGATGAGTTTCAACGAAAGTATCATGGAAGTTGACTCGAGCCTGAGCCTCAGCGACGCCAGACCACCAGCTCCATCATTCACTCAGCCAGGAACTCGCAGTCGAGAAGATTCGAGCCCCACCGTCGCCACAGCGCAGTCTTGCACGTTTCATTTGTATTATGGCGACATGTACAGCTGCCATGCTCGTCGTTGGTGTTTGCTCTCTTGGCATTGTTTCATCCCGTTGACGCTCCAGTAGACATAAAACGCGACCTCTGTGTCGATTTCTATCCCCACTATTGGGAGAGCGATCGATATTCAAGAAGATCAGCTCCAGCGGCTGATATCTGCGTACTCGCTGACTTCTGTCGTAGGATGGCTGCGATTCTTGCAATTATATTCATAAACTGGTCCGGTTTCATTTCTTGGACATACTGGGCTCAGTTTGGTCCACGTTCACCATGCGACAATGCGGAGATACTGACATGTACATGCTCAGCTTTACTACCAGAATTACCTTGGACTTACGCCCGTGCTCACGATGATCCGCTTTATCCCCATGTTTGTTATGGGCTATCTCTGTAACTTTTTGTCGTGATGGTGGTTTCTCTGATGGTATTTGTTGGTAAGACTATTCGCGTTTCAACCTGCGGGATCCTTGACTAATAGGCTCTCAAGTTCTGGGCACACTTGTCACAGGAAGCGCTTGTGTACTGTTTGCGTTCATTGGGCCCGCGTTACTTACTGGGCGTTCACTTTCCCGTCCACTGTTTTGGTCGTATTTGCAGCCGACTTTGTTTACGCCCGCTGGCACTCTTTTTGTTGCGAAGATCACTCTCCCGCGTGAGCAGAGCCTTGCAGGAGGGCTATTCCAGACCATGGTTCAGGTGAGTGACTAGAAATAGTTCTGCCAAACTCTGGTCTGATGGAACCGTGAGCTCAGCAATGCGGAGACATTCCGTCCAACATCGTGGGTGAGTGCCTTATCCAATTAACTACCACACTGTAAGTCCAGTCACATCCATATCTCCGAGCTGCTATGGTTTGAACACCGCCCAGTGTGATATACACCTGGCCGACTTCCCCGTCCGAGTCAGCATTTGATAGATCATTTCAGACAGTGGGCTCAGTGACGTCAACTGCAACGAGCCTCAGATTCTTTCAATGACATAATACAGGAGAGATTAAATTAGTGCCATCACCTTCTTGTTGGCCTTGGGTTTCGTCGACGAGGCTTGGAATTGGCAAGAAATGACGGCAAGCAAGCGCGGCTCCTACCTCTCAGAGTATGACACTCCGGGAATTTCGCTCACCATCTCTGCCTTTGGGTCCACGGAGACGCCCACGTCGTCGGAGCTCGATCCAGTGACGACGGCGAACGACATGGCTTCCTGGGTGACCGAATACGGGGTCCTTGACGTTGGCGTCTACTACGAGGTACCGGCTCGAACACTTTCTTCTGGAAAGAGTGATTCTGAATTGTGATGGAGTAGGACTTTCAAGTTACTGTGTTCAACTGCGAAAACTGCCGAGACGTGGCTGATCAGTTTCACTCGGCAACTTCGCACACAGCTTCCTCGTCACTGCCGTCGCACCATGGCGAGTCCCACCGTGACTGCCTGAGTTGGCAAACGATGAAGTGATGAATGAACTGGGCTGGAAAACAAGATTATCTCCTCGCAAGCGAGACCACCAAGTGGCATGACAAGCCTGCAGGCGGCTACAATTTCATTCCCCAAAGTTTGTATATGTGCGTACGACGTCTTGTTTTGCGAGCATGTGTATGTTGTTCCCCAGCGTCTGCCCCACTTTTTGGAAAGGGGCATTCCTCTTTCGCCGCATGTTGAATTGATTTTTCTTTCTTGGTGACCTTTTTGGAAATTTGGATGATCGTTTTCGCGCTTCTCGTTCTTGTTTTGATCATTTTACCTTCTCCTTTTTTGCGCCTATGCATACCCTACCAGTACAGTGGAAAGTACCCTCTTATTTTCTTTTCCTCTATATACTCTGCGATGTATTGATGCCACTTTAGGTCACAGATTTGTGTGCATACGATACACCTGATTGACACCCGATTGACGCTTTCTTGTTTGTTTGTGTTCTGCGTGTGTCGATGAGTACAGACATTAAAGCCCCACTAAGTAGTTATTCCCTCTAATCTACATAGTAAATTCTTTCGCCGCGAAGTCCTTGAACCCTGTGCTGTAGCCCGCTGTAGCTCACCGGAAGATATTTATGGCGCGACCGGTCTCCTCAAGCATCTCGACACCAAGAGTTACAATACTGTGTGCTTATCCGTTTGCTCCGCCTCACACCTCCGCTTAGATCATCATCAGCCCAAAGAACTTTTTCCTATTCCAAACCCCCCTCCTCCCCTCCGTCGCAGTCGACACTCTCGCTCCTCGTTCCATCCTCCAACGCACGTACCAGATCCCTCGCTTGTTTATATTCCCGCTCATTCACCTCACAGCCACACGGTTCATTACCCGGCACGAAGAAAGAGAAGTAGCAGTCATCGAAGCAGAAGCAACAGACGTCGACGTACGTCCTCTCTTACCTCTTTTTCTTGTCTCCTTTTGCTTGACACCCTCTAGACTCTCGCCTCCGTCCTCTCGAGCCAACCAGCACCATTCACTATGACTATCCTGTCTATGCCGTCGGAGCTGAAACCCAAACATTTGGCATCCCAGGCGTAAAGGAAAATGCCTGCTTCGTGAAGGAGATCGGAGACGCAGAACAGGTTTGTACATCACTCGCATATATGCCCCTGTCTCATACATTCTCAGATGCAACGACGTTTCCTCGACTGCGTTGAAACAGCGACCTTCCCTGGTGCTAGTGAAGAAGAAAAACGCTGCTTATTGCACACGGTATATTCCTTCCCTTTGTCCTCGTATCTTCTCACATTGGTACAGGTCGTCGTTGGCGGCGGTCCAACTGGTATCGAGATCACCGGTGAACCACACGACTTCCTCGAGGTCTGCTATACCCTTGCCTATCGCAATCATCCTTTTTCACACAGAAACAGGAAGACCTTGAATCTTGGTACCTCGGACTCCATCCATATATGCGTCTCACCCTCGTCGAAGCTCTCCCAAGCGTCCTTCCTATATTTAGCGAGGAGTTTATCTCTTACACTGAAAGAAAGATGTCATGACCGGAACAATGGTACGATCTCCATCTTCCCCATATACTTCACCTCCACTTCAAAGGCGTCTCTCTCACCGCCGTCTCCCTCAAACCCAAAGATGCCCCTCAGCAACAAGTCGACTGTGGCCTCGTCGTATGGGACGCCGGAAATACCAGTAGAACTCTCAGAAAGACTCTCATGGACAAGTTGTCAAACGATCAGACCAACAAGAGGGGCATCATTGTAGATGGCACGTTGTTCCTTACGCATTGCGCATGATCATATGTTTATTCATTACAGACCATCTACGGATGTGCGGAGTCCCCGACATCTTTGCTCTCGGAGATTGCACCTCGACCTCGTATGCTCCAACAGCGCAGGTAGCTTCTCAGCAAGGCGCTTATCTCGCGCGTATCCTTAAGCCCTCTCTTCCACAAAGGATGGAGAGCAAATCGATGGACAGATCGATAAGCTCAAGAAGAAGATTGGAAAAATATGTTTCAATTCGTTCCATTACAGTCATCAAGGGTCTTTGGCGTGAGTTTTCCGTTGCACCTTACCTCACGTGCACCAATTGTGCCCTGGACAGATATATTGGCTCGGATAAGGCCTTAGTTGCAGCGGGAATCTGGCGACTCTGGATCGGACATTGAACTGCTTTCTGTGCCGGTTCAACTTTCGGTCCGATGATGATCGCTAGCAATGGCCATTCCTGCGCTCATGTGCCTCTCTCGCGTCCAATCAGGTTCTCCCACCCGAGATACATAATGAGCTGCGACGACGTTGACTTGTACAGGTACTAAGTCCTGTCAAGTGCTTAGAGTCTTGAGCTTGATCGTATCGAATCTATCTGCAATACGCCTCACTCATGTCTTGATCACAGAATGACCATGAATTTGACGACGGTCTGCTCTGAGTGGCCTGTCGCCGACTCTCAATCACCAAGTGGCACCGGTCGCATGCGTTGTCACGAGCCCACCTACACCCGGGCGAGGAATTACAGCATGCTGCAGCTTCGGTCCCCATTCTTCCGGTCCATCTCCCTGTCGTGGTGCCGGTCACTGATAGGTCGTGAGGGACTGAGCTCGGTTGGAGAGATATCAATGATTGTCAACGATTAACTAACAAGGAAAAGTGGAGTCGCCATTTGTTCTTCTGCTACATTGCTGAATCGGGTGTTCATTTTTAAACACGGTCCGGCAGGTCGCACAAGCACACCACTATCAGGGCCTCGGTGATACCTCACGATCAAATTCGTGATGAAACCGACATCAATATTCATCTTCGCTGGGGAATCTCTCTTTCTGCCCTCGACATGACCCGCTCTTGCAAACCTTTTCGCCGCGTCTCTCACAGGTCCTTTGTCGCCATCCGCGTCGTCTCCATCTCCCTTCGCACTGTTGTCTACCCACACCCCTTTTATTTTACTAGGCTAGGCTCGCTCGAACTGGAACACGAATGGCTTCTCCTCGGGAAGTACACGATTACCACCGGCGGACAGCTGGTTGTCGGTCCTGAGAGTCCGCATCCCGTTTTTCGACTCATCCATGATGCCGAAGCCAAATGGGAGGCCAAACATGCGTGCGCGAGCGGAACACTCCACGAGGCCGCCTCCGAGTCAGAGTACAGGCGACATTACCGACGCGCACCACCACATGGTTTCGATAAATGGTGCATCGACCGTAGTTGCACTTGGCAAATTAAATCTATGGCACTTGAGGCAGCTGCCGACGGAAAAAGTATGTCTGCCTCACGATAATATGAAAATGTTATTAGTGACCTGCTTATAGCACTCCCACACGCCAACTTGCCTTTGGTTACTGAACGGGGCTGGATCCAAGCATGCTTCCCCAACTCGTCCGCTCGACTCTACCCACAACACTGGGCAAGTAAGTGGCATTCCATCTTCCGTGCAACCAACTGATCACGGTGCTCGTTTAGTACAACGTCCAAGTACGTTCAGTGATGTATCCTATCGACGATCCGATTGCTGACATTACTGACTCCGACGATCGACGATGCAGCTCTGGACCGTGCCAACAATTACGGCGGTGGCCTGCTGATGGCCTCTTCATCAACCTGGCCCGAAACCACACTCTTCCAGATCGCTGCCAACGGTGCCTTGCTCGACAAATCTGTGCTCGGCAAACCAGGCACAACCGCGGACGAGGATGGAGTAAGTACCTGTTGTGAACTGCATGTTGCAGTAGTGTCGCCACAACGAGTAATTTTGGCGTGTTGTTTGATGTAGTACCCTGATGCGAATTCGTCTTGGATCGAGACCTTCCGGCGCAATACGTGGCTTGTCACTGGTCCCCCAGTGCTGACCACCACCACAGCTACTCCGACGAGCGCGATGTCCACCCTGTCGGGCCTACGAGTATGGGGAGCTGTGTGGGGCCTGGGCGTCTCTGCACGGGAAAACGATGTCGTGGTGAGTCATCTACGTGTATGAATTCCGGATCGTCATCTCCACTCGTTTGACGCGCACATGGCGTTGCTGATGATCGTTGTTAGCAGACCAAGACCGGCGATGCGAATTATTTGCAAGGCTTGAATCATGTGATCGAGGCCAGCTCGGAGATGGTGGGGATTCAGATGCGTTTGAGCCGCTCCCGGCTGAGCAACAGTTGCGACGGGATGGATGGATGCTCCTTTTGTCTGTGATGGATCCTAATTTGAGCTGCTGTGTGCGGGGGTGATGCTTGACAGTGTGGACTGATACCATGTGGTTGGCGTCATTATGTAATTGAGTAATCTCATCACATGACCTAGTATACAAAAGTTGAATGGTGGTTGAAAGAATTCACAACTTAACATTCAAGTGAGGGCTTGACAGATCAATAGTAAGAGATCCATTAGTGATTATAATCAATGTTTTGCAAACTATCATTGTATTTAAAACAAGATAGGACCATTATCTGGCTTATCAGATGATGATTGAAATGTCATTTGTTAGTCATAATTGCCAATATATTATCAAGCTTATGTCAGAATGAGATGTAGGTGGTGAGTTCCTGATCAACAACAAAAAATCTATCAGTGGCTATAATCAATGCCTTGCACACTATCATTGTGATTGAAACAAGTTGAGGCCATTATTTGGCTATATCAAAATGATGACTGATATACCATTTATCAGTCACAATTGCTAATATATTGTTGGCCTTATATCAAAATGAGATTTAAATGATAAATTACTGATCACTAACACAAGATTTAACAGGAATTATAATTGACTTGCAGCCCACAAGCATGATTTTTGAAAAAAAAACAATGTCATATATGCAATTATATCAATATATCAATATGATAATTCTGTGATCACATCTGGAAGGATATATCTGTGACTAAAAGTTTTCCTGATGACTAGATCATCCTTTATCATAAATTACAAGAATATAATATTAATTGGGGAGTCAATACAATATATTATCAGACATTGAGCATTATGCCATTAGTAGATAATTTTTTATCATTTCTTTATCATAATTACAAAAATATAATGTTACTTGGCCAGTGAATACAATGTATTGTCAGACATTGAGCATTATGCCATTAGTAGATAATTTTTTATCATTTCTTTATCATAATTACAAAAATATAATGTTACTTGGCCAGTGAATACAATGTATTATCAGACATTGAGCATTATGCCATCAGCAGGCCATTTCTTATCATCTCTTTATTATAATTACAAAAATATGATGAGTTATATATCAGGCTGAGCTTGAAAATATAATTTATGACCATTTTCTATAAAGTCTACCAAGGAGTATAGAGCATTATCAATCATATTCATTATGATTAGGAAATAATAATATCATATATACAGGTGCCTACTAATATCACACTGACAATCATATGATCATATCTATCTAGGTATATCAGCACTTAAAAATTTTCCTGATGAACATGACATCCGCCGATCCATCAGCGCTATTGACGGGAGTCTCGGACTTGCTAGAAAGAAGCTGTTGCGTGCGGCATCTGAGTGCTTGGTGGTCATCATGTTGGGTTGCGAGATGGGGGTAGTAACATGATCCTTCTAAGGAGAGGATGAGTGGGGGATGCGAGCAGGACATCAAAGACGATGTCATTCGGGGTAGCAGCTGGAGACACGGTATTCGACTCTAGGGCTGAAATTAAGACAGCTGCAAGATCTTGAGCAAACACGAGTGTCGTAGCTTGAGAGCTGATACCGTTATCTACTAGTAGGCACCACTTGACTGAAAAACTTACTAGTTCAGAATGCGAAATGATTTTGGTCGTGACTACACTCACGGTTCAGTCTTGGCATCGAGAGAGCCAATAAGACAATTGGGATGTACCACAGATGCTCATACTCTCTTATACTCTCCGCCTGTATAACGCGAGGTCAGAGTAACACGGGGAATGGAATGAATTAGCACAGCATACCATCTGGAGAGGATCGACGACGACGGTGTCAATGTGGGGGCAGCGTTCCTTGTCCAAAATTTCGGGAACGTCGTGGGTGATAAGGCCTTGAGACCAAGTTCCTTGATTCTGTGGATCACGCCAGTGGTATCACCCAGGGTATCGACAAACATGATCGCTCATCTCTGGAATGGCTGCATCTCTTGCAACGTGTGCTCAATCGGGCCGTGACTAATTTGAGACGCGATGGTGAAAAAGAACTTGCTGCCTTTCGCAACGTCACCCTCGACCCACATCTTCCCTTGCATGAGGTTAACGAGGCGCTTCAAGATTGACAGGCCTAGGCCCGGTTCACCATATTCCTGCGAACAAGGATGGTGATTAATTTATCCCATCGGAAGCGAAGAAATGGTACATACACGTGTCGTGGATCCCATCGGCCTGACAGAAGGTACCGAAAACGAGGTTCAATTTATCTTTGGCGATACCGATACCTGTATCCGTGACGTAGAATTCCAGGGTGACGCTCTGATTATCCAACGCCAAAAGTCGGGTGCTGAGAGCCACGTGCCCTTTGAGCGTTCTTTTCGGGGGTGTAAACTCGATAGCGTTGCTAACGAGGTTTGTGATGACTTGGCGTAACCGAAGAGATTCGCCGATCAACTGATCTGGGGTGTCGAGGTTTACATCGTAGGTGAGGTCCAAGTGATTCTGTGGTGCACGGACGACCAGTGTCTTCAGGATACCGAAGACTGTTTGGCGGAGGGAGTACTAGGACACCACTTCCATGGTCATGCGACCAGCTTCGACTGTAATGATATGTTAAGCTTCGTAAAGATCATCAAACGTGGAGGACCCACTCTTGGAGATATCCAATATATCGTCAATGATTAACAATACATCAGCAAAACACCCCCCCTCTGTACAGACCTGTATAGGTCTGTACAAGTCATTACAGCCTTACAGATCTACAGGTAGGTCACTATCTGTACAGACCTGCACAGACTCTGTGCAGGTCTGTACAAATAGTGTAACCCTGTACAGGTCTGTACAGATGGTGTCATAGTGATGGGAAAACTAAAAGATATTGACTTCACTAGTACTATGTATTTCTAATCCTATTCTATTTTATCCTATTCTATTCTAGTTCTACTCTAATTATACAGTTTTACTATGCTATCTAATATACTTGTAACTACTTTAATAATGCTTAGAAAATATGTCAGTGGTGGGAGTTGAACTCAGGACTTAGTGGTAAGAAGTTGACACATTAACCATTAGACTATAAGGCTGTTGTTACTTTACAACACAAGATATATTTGACTACATCTCAAAACCTGAATACACTTTTTGGCCCACTATGATGACACTTTTGCTACAAGTATCATGCTTATTACTATCAATCAAGTGATACCTACAATCCAATTATATTGTTTATCTTTTGATCATTGATTTCTCTTTCTTCTACCTTTTCACTCTTATCACCTTTTTTCCCTTGTTCCATCAACTCATTCTAACCCCCTCTTCCTTCCCCATCACCCCCTCCCTCTCCCTCCTCACTCCCCATCACCCCCTCCCCCTCCCCCCTCACTCCCCATCACCCCCTCCCCCTCCCCCCTCACTCCCCATCACCCCCT